>JABUQX010077242.1:0-33549 GCA_015478945.1 Trachelipus rathkii
TGCTGTCCCACTATATTTTCGGACTTGTTCTTTGTCTGGCTTGGGCTTTTGTTTAGCCTGCATTTGGTTTCGGCGCGTGCTGCCTCATCAATCGAATGGGCGATTCGAGCTTTTGCTGCGGTAGTGGTCTCTAACGGAGAAACTGCCTCTGCCGCAACGTTTTTGGTACTTAGGTTTTATGTTGCCGTTTTTCCCTTTGTCTTTGATATTGCTCAGCTCTATTTCCTGCTCGAGCGTATTTTTGTAGATTATTGTTTTCGTTTCTGATGAACTGTGCCCTGCTGTTCCTGTTTGGCTTTGCTGCGGGTCTTGGCGCTTTTTTTCTGGTGTTTGTGATGTCGCGCGTGCCGCTGCGCTTTTTTGCTTTCCCTGTTGGTGTAGGGGTTTTGATCCGGCGGTGGGCCTGTGCTTCTCTCCTGTGGTATACTTTTGCGTTTGCGTTCGCATGCTGCTTTGTTCACTGGTGGTGCCGCAGTCTTTTTTCCTGTTTGTTCTTCCTGTTGTAGGTCTTTTGTCTCCGTGTTTGCCGGCGCCTGTTTGCGGCTTTTTCTCCGTGGCATCGTTTTCTCCCTGGTCCGCTCTGTTTTTCTTTTTTGTTTGTTTAGCCATAAGTGCATGTTTACCATTTGCTGTTTTTTTATTTCTGTTTGTGTTTTCTCATTTCTTTTCTCCACTTTTGTTACTCATTTTCGATGGTCTGCTTTTTTTTTTTTTTCTTTCTTTCTATTATTCTTTTCTTTTTCTTTACTAACCTATTTTAATTTTTTTATTACATCCTATCGTGCTTTTCACATTTTTTTTCTCCTTTTTTTTCATTTTAGCTCTCTTCTTTACTTTTTTTTCTTTTTTCTTTTTTTTCTTTTCTTTTTTTTTTTTTTTTTATTTTCATCCATCGTATTCTATAATTTCATTTTTATGTCTTTTTCTACTATCTCCTTTTTATTATTTTTGCTTTTTTCTTTTTTAATCTTCTGTCTTCCTTGTGGTTTCTTGTCCTTTGGTTCGGCTTGGTCTACGTTTGGGATTGGATTCTTCTTCGGCTCTCTCAGGTTCGCGTTGTTCTGACCTTCCTTTGCCCCATTGTTCGTTTTATTTTTCCTCGCTCACGTTTCCTGTTTCGGTCTTTCCTGTAGGCTGCCTTTTCGGTTGGGTGGGTTTCCCCGACATTGGCTGTTTTTTTTTTCCCCCTTGTTCTCTTCCGTCGCTCCTTTCCCTGGACTTCCGTCCTGCACCTCTGTTCCTCCTTTTGTCTTTTTTCCCCGTTTTTTTGCCCTGATTGGCGTCCCTGACCTTCGTCGTTTTTCTCGCCGATACTTCGCCGCGCCCACCTTTTGTCCGGGTCTTTTGGTTGCCCGGTCTTCCCCACTGGTCTCTGCCGCCGGGCCCGCCGTTCTTCCGCCGCCCTTCCCACTGTTCCCCTCCGTCTCCCTTTTTCTCTCGTCTGGTGGCGTTGTGGCCACGGACCTGCCTTTTCGTGTCGTCACCCGTTTGTCCTCCCCCCCGCCTTGGCCGTCTTCTTCCTCGCCTCCTTTTTTGCTTTCTTCCCTGTCTTTTCTGGCTCTTGCTTGCGCCCTCCTTTCTCGTCCTTCCCCCCTTCCCGTTTCTTCCCGCCCTCCTTCCTCTTCCCCCCCTTGCTTTTCCACCGCTTTTCCGCCCCCTCGTTCTGGCGGCCCTGACTCCTGCCCGCTCGTTTTGGCGCTCTTTCTCTCACCTCGTGCCGCGCTTGCACCCGCCTCCCCGTTTTTTCCGTCCGGCGCCGTTTGCCCGATTTTTCGTCCTTCTCGGTGGTCTCCGCCTCTCTGTTCGCCCTCGCGCCGAGTCGTCCGAGCTCTTGTCAACTCCCGCCTGGGGCTTCCCTTCCCCTTGCTGCTCTTGTCTTCCTCCAGCCGTCTGTCAGCCGGCATTCTGGCCGCTGGGCGGGTGGGTCCCGCCCAGCTCTCTACTGGGCTGCCCCCCCGTTAACGTCCTTGTCCTTCGCGCGCACCCGGGGCCCCTTCTGTTTTTCTGCCTTCCTTCTTTCCCCTTGCCCTTCTCTTTGACCCTCGTGGGTCACGTCAGCCCCTTTCCTGTTCCGCCCCCCCCTTCTGCCCCCCGGTTCCCGCTCTTTGTACATTCCCCTGTCGCTCCCAGTCTCTCCGTCTCCAATCCGTCGCTCCGCAGCTTTGCCTCCTTGCCTCGTCCGACGCCCCTGTTGTTTTGCTTCGCTGCTCTGCGGATTTCGCCTTACTTTTTTTCTTTTGCTGACCCTCTCCTTTAGCGGTTCAGTGCCTTTCCTTTCGGCGGGGCTTCCTTTTCTTTTCCTCGCCCGCTCTTTTCTGTTTCCCCCACGCTCCTCTCGTTAACTGGGGGGGCCCGCGCGGATCTTTCCCCGACCCTTTTTTTTGTTCGTTTGACTCTTCGGGGCTTTCTTTTTCTTTTTTTTGCCTCCGGGCTTGGACAAGTACTTTTTTTTTTTCGGTGGTTTTGGTGTTTTTTCCCCGTCCCTTCGTGTTTTTCTTTTCCCGGACTCGTTCACCCTCCTTTCCTTTGTCCCTTTCACTCCTTTTTTCTTCTCGGCACCTTTTCCCCTGGCTGGCTCCCGTGGCGACCCGCCCCGTTTTTCAGCCACTCTTTCTGTCCTTTCCAGCCCCTTGCAGCCCTTTCCGGTCGCGTCCCCCCTTCTCTCTTTCCCATTTTTTCCTCCGCCTCACCTGGTCCGTTTTCCGCCTCTGTTTTTTTGCCATTCCTTTTTCCCTTCTATTCATTGTGGCCGTTTTCCCTTTTCCTCTTCCTTCCCCTCCGCTTAGCCTTTTGCGCACCCTCACGTGAAATAACCGACACCGGTTCCGATTTTTATTTTGCCCGTTTTTCACCTCTTTTCACGGCCTGTTGCTTCCCTTTCCTCACCTCCTGTTGGGTTTTTTGGCGGGGCTCGCCGCTTTTCCTTCTGACTCCACTCGTTTTTCCTCCCCACACTCGTTCCACGTTTGACCCGTCACGGCGGGTTACGCCCTGCGGCTCCGTTTTTGCTTTTGCCGCCATTTCATTTCCTTCGCCGCCGGGCCTCTTTTTGCCATGTCAGCCCTAAGCACCGTCTTTGCATCCCCGTCCCTTGGCTTAAATGTTTCCGGTCTTCAGCACCTTGGCACCGCATGCCCACCCCTGGACCAGGCCCTACCACCGCCACTTTGCCCTCCTCCCCCGGAGGCTTCTGCTCTTTGGTTCAGACCCGCCCCTGGCGACGTTTGCTTTTCTCCTGTTTTCCTTCCGTTTTTCCCCTTGGCCACTGCCGCTCTGCAGCCCCCCTTCCGGTCCTGCCACCCCCAGACGTTTTTTCTGCCTCCAGACGCGACCGCCCTCTCGTCTCCTCTGCGGGTTTTTCCCTCTGCTCGCCTAGCCCTTTTTGCGCCGGGCCCCCTTCTTCTTCCGCCGCGGTTCCCTGAGACTTCTATCCTGCTGCTTTCGCTCCAATACTTGCTTTGGCTTTTTTTGTCTTCTTCTCCCTTCCGCCCTCCATTTTGCGCGTCAGATAATATGCCCTCTTCAGCGCCCGCCTTTGCCCCGTTGTCGCTTGTCGCGCCCCGCCGGACGCCTTCCGCTCCCCACCGCCAGTTCCCGGTACGGTCCTTTTTTCTTCCCGGGCCCTTCCCCTTGGCCCCTGTACGCCGTGGCCTTCCCTGTTCGGCCCACCATCCGCCCCCATCCCTTGCGTTTTGCTGGAGTCGCCGCTATCTTCCCCGTTCATTCAGGTCGGGCCTCGCCCCCGCTCGTGGGCGACCTTTCCTTCCGCGCGCTTCCTGCTGACGCTTTTTCCCTGTTTCTCCCTCTCTCGTTCGAACTTTCCTCCTCCCGTTACTTCCCCCCTCCGCCTGGTCTTCCTCCTCGTCCCGCACTCGGCTTGTTTCCCGGCCCACGCGCGCGGGCCCCTGCCATCTTGCGCTTTTCGATCCCCTGACCTCTTGGAACTTCCCCTTCCCGCGGTCCCCTCCTTCCTTGGGCTCGTCCCGCCGTCTCCCCTACCTTCCTTCCCCTCCTCTCTTCGCCCACTGCTGAGTGGCGCGCTTTCTTCTCCTCTGCCCCTGTTCCTTCCTGCGCTTTGCTGCTTGGCGTTCCCCGCTGCCTTGCGCCTCTTCCTCCCCGGTCGTTCGCTTGCTGTCCTGTCTGTCCGCCCTTCAAGCTGCTTTGTCTACTCGCTTCTCCACATCTCCCTTCTTCCTCCGGCTCCTGATCCACACGGGTCAGCGGATCCTTTTGGACAGCGTGCATGTTTTTCTCCCCGCCCCTCGTCCTCGGGGCTTTCCTGACCCGCCCCATGTGCTCTGTGGCCTCCGCTGTTTTTTTTTGTCCACTCACCTTCGTCCCCCCCCGCCCCTCTTTCTCTCTCTTCCAGTTTGCGGGCGCTTTTGCCAGCACGGCCTTTTGACCTGTCTGCCGACCCACCTCCTTTGTTGGTCGCCCACGCCCTGCTTCCCGCGCGACGCTTCCTCCCCTCCTGGACTACGCCGCTTTGATTTCACTGACGGGCCCCCCCTCCGCCCCCTTACGCCCGGCTCTGCCTTTTTGCTTTTGTCATTTGCGCACGCTGTTTCTTAGCGCCCGGCGCTTGCGTGCTCCCGCCCTCTCCATTAATTCCATCTTTCGGGCCCTTGTCCCGTCCCCTCATGCTTCCCCTTCTTCCTCCCCACTGGCCTGACCGCCCATCTCCCTCGGGCCGCCAGTGGGCTTGCCCTGTCCGCGTTTCTTCGCGCCTGCCCGCGTGGCAGTGCCATTGCTGATCGCTGGAGACCTCTTTCTCCTCTCCTCTTTGTTCCTTGGTGTTTCTCTCTGGTCCTTGCCCTCTCTCATTTTCCTTTGCCTTCCCTGTTTTCGGCTTGCTCCTCCTCGACTGCCCCCTTGCCTTCTTGACTTCTTCTTTTGACTGCCGGCTTTCTTTATCCTCCCGGTGCTCCGCCCCCCCGCTTCCGGTTCTTCTGGGTTTCTTCGGCTCCCCCTAGTTAGGTTGTTGGGGGTTTCTCCCATCCTTTTACGCTGTGTTTTTTGGTGTTTTTCACCGCACGCCTTTTGTTGAGCCCGCGCCGCGGACCCGTTTGCTTGTCCTTCTTGTTTCCCTCTCGTTCGTCTCCTCCCTTCTAGGCCTGGCTTCCTCCCCCCCCCGCTTCTTGAGCGGCGTTCCCTGAACTCCCAGGTTCCCCAGGCATTTGTTTTCCTGGCACCTGTTTTTCGCTCTTGCCTTTATCCCCGGGCCCGTCTCCTGTTTTTCCCCCGACTCCGTCCTCTCCTCCCCGTCCTCCCTCTTATTGCCACCTCTTCGTTTGTTTTCTCTCACCTTGCTCTGCTTCCGGTTTCTGTCCTTCCCCGCCGCCTCTTTCTCCTGGCCCCCTCCGTGGCCTTCCCCTCACGGACTTCCATCTTCAGGACTCTCTCCCAGGCCTTTCTACTGTTTGCCCCCCTTAAGTTCTCACTTTCCTCTCGCGCGTCACTAGCCTCCCTGTTTCCCCAGCCGTTTTCCCGGGTTTTGTTTATCTGCGCGCCGCGTTTCCACTGCCTCTCGTTTTCGCCAGTTGTTGTTTCCCTTCAACCTGGGCGCGCTGTGAATTCCCCGGCTCTCGCCCTTGCCAGTTTACTGTTTTTATCTTTTTCTCCCTTTCCAGGCCAGCGTTGGTACCACTCTGCTTCCGATGCCTTTCCGTCTTTAACTGCCCCCGGGTTTCTGTCTTTTTGGTCCGTTCCCCTCCGCCCCGTCTGCGCTCGCACAGCTTGCCGCCGGTTTTGTTCTTCAGCCACGTGCCTGCCCCGCTTTCTTTTCTTCTTTGGGCCTTTGCTCCCGTAAGGGCCCACCGCCGCTTGTTTATCTGCCGCCTGTTTCTACCCCAAGTCCCCGGGCGCCTTTCCCCTCTTCTTTCACGCCGACCCTGCTGGCCGCCTGTTTCAGCAACCTGCAATTCGGCCCACCCCCCACCGCTGTCTCCTGTGCTTTCTTACCTACTTCCTCTTCTTTCGGAGTGGTTGCCGCCCGTCCCCGTCTGCCGCTGCTTTTCCTGCTAACTTTGCCACCGGAGTCGCGCGTCGCACTGCTTGCTTCTCCCCCTCGTTTTTCTTGGGCGCCTTCATCTGCCTTCCCTAGCGTTTTTTTCCGCCTTCTTAGCTTTGGCAGCAGTGGTTTCCGCCGTTTCTTTGTTTGTGGCAGCAGCGCACGCCGACGGTTCTTGGTTTTTTCTCTACATCCGGAGGCGCCCCTTTCGCCTTCGTTTTTCGTCCCGCGCTTTTTTCCCCTCCTTTGTTTTCTGCGCGCACACTTTACCTCCCCGCCTGGATACTCTTCTTGAAGTCGGCAAGTTTTCTCTTTACTTCTCTTTTTATCAGGTTCCTTCACTCTTCCTTTCACTCTCTTTTCCGCGCCGTTTTCTCCGCCCCCCTCTCCTCGCCTCTTCCGTTTCGTGCCGCGCCGCACGTTGGTCCCTCCTTTTTTTCCCCTCGTCGCGCCCCTGCCTCTATCTTCTGGCCCGAGCATCTCTCTCAAAGTTCTCCCGGTACAACTCCTTCCTCTTTCCCTCCACCGCTGTTTTTCACACTCTCTTGGCCGTGTTCCCCATCTTTTCGTGCATCCCTTGCGAGGTGCACGTTTACGCTCCTGCCCTTTTTTGTTTTGCTTCTGGTTCCTGTCTTTCCCTCAAGCCCCCCGTTTCCCTGCCCTCCACTGGCGGCCTCCACCGCATCCCTCCCCGCCCCTGTTTTGCTTCCGCGCCGGTCCTTTCGCCTTTTGTTGTTGTTGTTCCCTTTTCCGTCTGGTCGTTTCTCCCCCCCGGTCACGCGTCCCCCTTGCGCCTGCCCGCACGCCATTTGGCGCCGGTTGCCTCATGTATGGGGCGTGGGGGTGCCCTGTTTTTTTCACTTCCTTTTTCCTTTATTTTTGTGCTACATCGTTGCGTTTTTTCTCTCCTTCCTATTTCCCCTCTCCTGCTCTACTTTTCGGCTTCGCTCGCAATTTTGTTCCTCATTCGCTCAACTGGCTTTCGGATTCTTGCAGCCTTCCGGCACCCCTCCACCGCTGCTGCCCTTTTCCGTACTCCTCCCGCCCTCGGCTCAGGCTTCCTCCACTGTTTTCCTTTTCGCTTTTCCTCCCCCACCTCTTGCCCCTCTTCCCGGCGCCTTTTCCTCTTTTCCGCCCACGCTCCTGCTGTTTCTCCTGCCGTACGCGGCCCCTTCGGTCCCCCACGCCCCTTCTGTCCGACCTGCTTGTTTTTCTTCCCGCTTTCCCCCGTTCCGCGGGCGCTCTATCCTCCGCCGCTTTTCCCCTCCCTCTCCCTGTTTTCCCCCTCCCCCTTGTACTCGTCCCCTTCTCCGCACCCATCACCCCCCCCTCGTTGGGCTTCCTCCTTCCCTTTTCCACACTGTTCTCTCTTCCCGTCGTCTCCCTGCATCTGTTTCACGTCCGTCCGTTCCTGCCCCCCGTTTTCATCGGTCTTTTACTTTTGCCGTTTTCATTTCCCCCCCGCACCCCCCCCCCCCCTCTTCCCGTCCCGCTCCCACCTGCGCCCCTCTACTTTCCGCCAGCTCGTCCCCCCTATCCCTCCTTTTTTTTTTTTTTCCGGTTCAGCCTTATTCTTCCCACCCCTCTCCCTTATTTTTTTTCTCTTTTTAGCGTTGGCCTTCC
This sequence comes from Trachelipus rathkii, assembly GCA_015478945.1. Classification (NCBI taxonomy): domain Eukaryota; kingdom Metazoa; phylum Arthropoda; class Malacostraca; order Isopoda; family Trachelipodidae; genus Trachelipus; species Trachelipus rathkii. The sequence continues at coordinate 7,634 of JABUQX010077242.1, forward strand.
CACACACTCATTCTCTCTTTTTTCCCCGCGTTCGCCATTCCCTTTCTCCCTTTTTTTGTCCAGCGCTTTTCGCCTCCACCTCCACACCTCCCCCTTCACTTTTTTCACCCGTTTCGACCCTTCACCCCTTCGTCCTCCTTTGTTCCGCGTTGGGGCACCTTCCCACCCCATTCCCACTTTTTTTCCCGCGGCCCGACCTTCCACCTACACTTCTCCCTTTTTTTTCTTCCGCCGCTTGCCTTTCCTTCTCATTTTTTCCCGAGTCGCCTTCCCCTCCTTTCTCTGTCTTCCCCGCCCTCACTTAAGCCCTTCCCCGACCATGCCACCTTCTGCTTTTTGTTCGACTTTTCACCGTTCACGACCTGCCCGTCTCCCTTTCCGCCTGGCTTCTGTTCGCACCTTTCTACCTTTGGTCGACTCTCTTTTCTTTCCCGCCTCAAGCCTCTTCCACTTGTCGCCGTCTTCTTGCAACGCCTCCCATTCTTTCCTTTTTCCGCCCGTTCTGGTCCGCATGCCCCTTCTTTCCCTTCTCCGCCTGTCTCGCCGTCTCCATCGCTGCACTTCTCCACTGTCGCCCGTTCCCTGCGGCTTCCTTTTGCTCCTTCCGCCCCTTCTTCTTCACATTCTCCTTACAATCTTTTCGAAGCTCAGTGCTCGTACCATTTTACCATGCCATCGCGGTTTTTTTTCCTCTCTTCTTTCCAACCGCACCTGTGGATTTTTTTCCATCACCCGTTTTTCCTTCTGAATATAGCCTTCTATTTTGTCTCCCGTTCTTTTTCCCCGCCCTTTCCCCCCCTACCTTTTTGGGTTACCCCGTCAGTCCCCTCTTTGGTGCCCCTTCTTACTTCCTTTCCGTTTTACACTGCATTCTGCACCTGTTCGGCCCTAATTCACATGGCCTGCTGCCTTCTCCCCCGCTCACTTTGCCGCAGTTCTCTCGGGCCTGGCCTTGCAGCGCTCTTTCCTTCCGTTTTCGGGCCGTTTTCTTTAATTTCGCCCGTCAAACCAATTCATGAGGTCTTGATTGGAGGGATAAACCTTTTCTCGTTTGGCCTTTTTCCTCGCCGCACGGTTCAGTTTTCCCTTTGTCCATTGCGTCGTTTCCGTTTCGGCCCCCCCCTGTCTTCTGCCGGTTGTACCCCTCCCTCTCTCCACCGTTCCTTTTCTTTGCCTTCGCTCTTCATCTGCTCCCGCGCTTCTTTACGTTTTCCCCCGCCCCCCCGTGTTCGCGTCGCCCTCTTTCCCGCCTTCCTTCCCCCGTCCGCATACGTTTTTAGCTGGGTGGGCACTCCCTATTGTCCGGGCCCTCCTTTATCCTTCTCTCTTCTCTTCTATCTCTCTTCTACCTTATTCCCTCTCTCTCTCTTTCTCTCTCTCTCTCTCTCTCTCTCTCTTCTCTCTCTCTCTCTTATCTCTCTCTCTCTCTTATCTCATCTCCTTTTCTCTCTCTCTATCTTCTCTCATCTCTCTCTATTCTCTACTCTACTCTCTCTCTTTTCTCTCTCTATACTCTCTATCTCTCTTCTTCTCTTCTCTCTCCTCTTTTTCTTCTCTATCCCCCCCCCCCCCCAATTATCTCTTTCCTCTCTCTCCTCTATCTCCTCTCTCTCTCTCCGGTTCTATCGTTTTTCCACTGTTTGTTTGCTCCTCCCGCTCTTTCCCATTTACCGCTTAGGCTCTCTCTCTCCTTTTTTTCGTTCGAATACTATGTGGTGACATTGTCCGTTCACCGTTTTTTTGGCCCCTTTTTTCCCTCTCTGTCTTGATTTTCCCATCCTTTTTCCCGTCCTTTTTTTGTTTTTCGTGCCTTCCTTTTGGGCTCTCCACCCCTCTTTGTTGTTCTCCCCTCCTTGTCTTTTCGTACTGGCCTCTCGGCTCTTCTTTCTCTTTTCTTCTCGTTCTCTCTTGTTTTCGTTTGCCTTCCTCTTTCTCCCCCCACTTTTCGCATAAGAATGATTATTCAAATTATCCTCGTTTTTTTCCTTTTTCTCTCTCCTTTTCTTTCCCTTTCTTATTAGACTCTATTTGCTACTTCATTCTAGGCGGCGACCGGCCGGACCTTCGGTTCCGGCGGCGCGGCGAGCTTTGCCAACGTCCGGACTTCGGCCCGCGTCGCGGCTGCGCTCCGGTGCCTCTCTCTTTTTCTCTTCTTTATCTCTCTTTCTTCTTTTCCTCTCTTCTCTCTCTCTATCTTTCTCTTCTCTCTCATCTCTCTCTCTTTCTTCTCTCTCTCTTCTCTCACTGACCTGTCCTTATCTCTTCTTCTCTTATCTCTTCTCTCTCCTTCTCTCTCCTCTTCTCTCTTCTCTCTCTCTCTCTCCCTCTTCTACCTACTTTGTATTCTCCTCTTCTCTCTTCTTCTCTCTCAGTTCTCTTTTGCTGTCTTCGATACTGTCTGTTCCACTCTTTCTTTCGTATATTCTTCTTTTTTCTCTCTCTTCTCTTTCTATTTCTCTCTCTCTCTACTTCTCTCTTCTCTCTCTCATCTCTCTCTCTCTCATTCTCCCCTCTTTCTCTTTCTCTCTCTCTCTCTTCTATTATTCCTTCTTTATTTTATTATCCTATCTTTTCTCTTCTCTCTCTCTCTCTCTATTCTTTACTTTTCTCTACTCTCTCATCTTCTTTCTCTATCTCTCTTTCTCTTCTATTCTCTGTCTCCTTTCATCCTTTCTCTTTCTTCTGTCTCTTCCTCTTCTATTCTCTTCATCTTCCTTTATTTTCTTTTTCATTTATGCCTTTATCTTTCTCTCCTCTCCTCTCTTCTCTATCTTCTCTTCACTCTCTCTCTATCTATCACTCTCTCTATCTCTCTCTTCGTCTCTTTATCTTCAACATTCTCTTTTTCTTGTTCTATTTTCTCTTTTCCTTCCTGATCATTTTCTATACTCTTCTCTCTCTCTTTCTCTTCTCTTCTCTCTCCTTTCTTCTTCTCTCTCTCTTCTTTTTCTATCTCTCTTTCTCTTCTCTCTATTCCTTCTTCACTCTTCTCTTCTCTCCTTTCCTCTCTCTTCTCTCTCTCTATCTCTATCTTTCTCCTCTCTATTTCTTCTCTTTCTTCTCTATTTTCTTCTTCTCCTCTCTCCTCCTTCTCTCTTCTCTTCTTTATTCTCTTATTCTCTCTTCTCCCTTTTCTCTTATCTCTCTCTCTCTTCCTATTTTCTCTTATCTCTCTCATTTCTTCTTGTCTCTCTCTTCTTTCTCTTCTTCTCTTCTCTCTTCTTTCTTTATTCTCTTCTTCTATCTCTATTATCTCTTCTCTCTCTCTCTCTCTTCTCGTGCCTTCTTTTTTTCGATCACTCCCTCCGCCTGGGCTCTCGTTCGCCCCTCGCCCTTTCTTTGCCCTATTTTCCGCTCCTTTGGCGACACGGTGCCTGCCTGCCTCCCTCTTGCCCTCCATCCCTCCTGCCATTTCGTTTTACGCTGCAGGCCCCTCTTGCTTCCCGGCGTCGCCTCCTGCACTCCTTTTTGCGCCCTCCCGGTCGCTTTTTTTTCCCTCTGCCCCCTATCTCGTCGTCGTTTCCTTTGCCCTTGTTTCTCCTCCTTCTTCCCCCTTGGGCCGTTTTCCTCGTTATCCCTTGCTGCCTGTCTTTCTTTGCTCGGTCCTCGGGTTGGCGCGAGCCCGGCCCGCTTTCTTCCTATTCAGCCCGCGTCGCGCCTTTCCGCTCCCTCCCTGGCTCCCCGGTCTCTCCGCTGTATTCTCGCGTTCGCCCTCGCTCCCCATGCCGCGCGAAGTTTTTTTCTCGTCATTGGCGCGCTACGTCGTCTTGCGTCGTGCGCGCTCCGCCTCCTCCCCCGTTCTGCGGCCACTTAGGTCACTCCCCGTTCTCTCGTTTTCCCTCTCCCTCCTCCCTGGTGCGTGGTCGAATGGGACTTTCTTTTTTCACCTCACTTTCCTTTTCATCTCCGTCTTTCCCGTTTCCCTTTTTCCGTTTTCGTGCCCCCTCTTCTTTGGCCCCCCCTCTTTCGCCCCCTCTCTTGCCGCCTCGCGACTCCCGCCGCGTCCAGGTTTTTTCTTCCTCTGCCCCCGCACTCACCTCTTCCTGCGCTGCCCCCTTTCGTGCACTCCCGCCTTCCTCGGGCCCCCCCTCTTTGCCTTCTGGCCAGCCCTCTCCCCGCTTTCCCTATTCGCTCCCCTGCCCCGGCTTTCTTTTTTCCTGCTCCCCGCTCCCAGTGGCGTTGCCGACCTTCCCGTAGGGCCCTCCTTCCGCCCTGCCCTTTTACCCCCGATTTTTCCGGCTTCTTTTGGTCCCTCCCATTTTCAGCCGTACTACCTCTTCCCTCCACTGGCCCTTGCTCCCGCCATTTTCTGTCCCCCTTCCCCGCTTTCTGCACCTCTCTACGAACCTTCTGCTCCGACGGCTTCGTGCTATTGTTTTCTTACTTCAATTCCTCCTTTTCTGCTTTTTCTCTTTTTTTCCCTTTTGTCCCGTGGCATTTGCAGCTTCGTCCAGCCCGGCCCCACACCCCGGTTTTTTCCCCCCATTATTCGCCCGGGGCTTCCGGTCAGGTTCTACACTCTCTCTCTCTATATCTCTCTCATATCTTCTCTCTCTCTCATTCTTCTCTCTCTTTCTCTCTCTCTTCTCTCTCTATCTTCTCCCCCCCCCGGCGGCGGACGGACCGCCGCGACTTTCTCTCTTATTCTCTCTCCTCTCTCTTCTTTCTCTCTCTTTCCTTCTATCTTTTATCTCCTTCCTTCTCTCTTCTTTCTCTTATGCCCCTCCCGGCCTCCGGCTCCCTTTTTGACACCCGTTTTTTTTTTTGCCGGGTTGACTGCCGTTCTGCCCCTTTGGCCCTGGTCCCCCTGGGTATCTCCTTCCCATCTCCGGGCCTCACACACACACATACATCTCCTTTTACGCCCACATTCTTACGTGGTCCTCTGCTTCCGCTCTTTTGCTCCTTTTCCTCGTCTTTTGCACTTGGGTCCGTCTTGTTCTGGCCCGCGGGCGTGCTTTGTTCCTCTGCACTCTGGCTTTTCCCTTGTTTTTTTCACGCCGCTTTCCCTTTTTGGTACATCTTTGTCTCAGTGTTCTTTCCTAGCCTTGATTTCCTCTTTTGCCATTCTCTCTTCACTGGCCACCTTGAAGCTTTGGTGTGCGCTTTCCTTCTTGTCCGTGCTGCCTCTGGGGCCCTCCTGTTTTTCTTTGCCCCTTTCCCGCTGCGCGGGGGTTTCCTGCCCTTTTTTCCTCTTTTCTTTTCAGTTTTTTCCTCTATTTGTTTTTCGCCTTCTTCAGCGCTGCCTTTCGGTCGCTTGGCTCACCTGTTCTCGTTTCTGCTCGCTTGCGGTCAGGCATAGTGTTTCGCTCGCTTGGGGTTCCCCCGGCACGCGTTTTCTGCCTGTCCCTTTTTCTTTTGCTCCTTCTCTTCCCTTCTCCTTTTTTCTTTCTTTCGCACAGCCGCCCCCGTTCCCTTCCCCCGTCTGTGCCTTCTGCCACCTGCTCTAAGCTTTTTTTACCTCCGTTTTTTTCCTCAACGCCTGGTGGTGGCTTCCTTTTCTGTCTCTCCCTACCGCTTCTTTTCCTTCGTTCTGCCCCTCTGTCCCGTCTTTTTTCTCTTTCGCCTTTTGGCGCTTTTTTCCTTTCCTCTCGCTCGCCTGCTTTCTCCTGATCCACGTCGGGTGCTCCACGGCTCTCCTGGCTTTTTCTTCATCTGCGCGCTGCCTTTTTCCGTCCTCTCTCCCCTCTCCGCGTCCCTCTGTCCTTCTCCATTCCGCCGTTTTCTTTCCCTACGCCCTCCGTTGTTTTTTTCTTACTTCTGCCTCTCACACCCACCTTTCGTTCCCCTCCTGGTTGTTACTCTTTGCTCTTTGCCCTTCTCTTCCCTTGTCGTCTCTTTGCTCCACCGTGGATGTTTTTTTACCTCTCCGCCTCTGTTCCTCGAATCTTTCTGGCCCGCTCCCCCTCTTTTCTCAGTGGGTGGGTCTTCTTTTCAGCTCTTGCGCTGGCTCTTTTCAGCTGCCGCCTTTTTCGTTTTTCTTCGTGCACGCCAGGCTCTTTGTTTTTCGCTACTCGAATCAGTTCCCTTCGGGTTCTCTCTCCCCTGCCTTTTTCCTCTTTTTTTCTCTCTCTCTATCTCTTCTTCTCTCTTTCCTATCTATCTCTTACTTTCTCTTCTCTATCTTCTCTCTCTCCTCTTCTCTCTCTCTCTCTTCCTCTATCTTTCCTCTCTCTTTCTCTCCTCTCTCTTTCTCTCTCTCTTCTATCTCTTCTCATTCTATTTTCTCCTATTCCTCTCTCTCTTTCTTCTTCTCTATATCTTCTCTTTTCTTATCTCTTCTCACTCTCTCTCTCTTCTTCTCTCTCTTCTTCTCTATTATCTCTCTCTCTCTTCTTCGTCTTCTTCTCTCTTATCTCTTCTTTCTCTATCTTCTTTTTCTTATCCTATCTCTTTATATTCTCTTTTTCTTTCTCTCCAATCTCTCTATTCTCTTTCTCTCCTGTTTTTCCTTTTTTATCCTCTCTTTCTATTTCTTCTCTCTATTTTCCCTCTTTTCTATCCTTACTCTCTTATCTCTCTCTTACGAGTCTATCTCCCTATCTCTCCTTCTCTTTTCCCTCTCTCTTCTCTTTTTTCTCTCCTCACTCTCTCTCTTATCTCTCATATATCTTTCTTTCTCTCTCTCTCTCATTCTCTTCTCTCTCTATCTTTCTCTCATCTTCCTTTTTCTCCTCTTATCCTTTCTCTCTATTTCTTCTCTTTAATTCTTCTCTCTCCCTATTCTCTCTTCTCTTCTCTCTCTTTTTCTCTTTTCTCTTCTTTTCTTCTTCTCACTCATCTCTATCTCTTTCCTCTCTCGCTCTTGTTCCTTTCTCTTTCTGTATATCTCTCTCTCTCTTTATTCTCTCCCCTTTCATATCTCTCTCTCTTCTCTTATCCATCTTTCTTTTCTCTCTATTTTATCTCTCCCCTCTCTTTCTTTCTCTCTCTTATCTTCTCTCTCTCTCTTCTCTTCTTGTTTGTTTGTTCTCTCCTTGTATTCTTCTTCTCCTCTTTCTTCTCTCTATTTATCTTCTCTCTCTTTACTCCCTATTCTACTCTCTTTCTCTGTGTTTTGTCTCTTTTCTTCTATCTCTCTTCTACATTCTCTTCTCTTCTGCTCTCTTCTTCTCTCTTCCTTTCTCTCTCTTCTATCTCTTCATCTATTTCTCTCTCTCTATTCTCTTTTTTTTTTCCCCACGGGGCTCCCCGGCTTATCCACTTCAGACTTACGGCTTGGGCCGGCCTTTCGGCCTTTCTTTTCCTATCTCCGGCTCGGCCGAGCCTCTCTCTCGGCTTGTCCTCCGGCCCGGCGCCCTATCTTTTTACCCCGGTGTTTTGCCCCCCATCTTCTTGACGTCTCTGAAGCCCTTTCCTGCCATCCCTTTCTTTGAACCGGCTGCTTCCCTTCCCCCGTGCCTTTTTTTTTCTCCTATTAGTCCCCTCCTCCTCCTCTTCTCCCTCTCTTCTCTTCTCAATTCTCCGGCCTCTCTGGCCCTTTAACTCCATTGCCTACCTTCTTTTGCACTTCGCACCTTTTCCAGCGTTTGGGCTATCCCACTGACTTGCCATCCCCCACCATCTTTTTTTGCTCTCCTGTTTTACCCCTTCCTCCGCTGGTTCAATGCTTGGCCCCACCCTTTTACCTCACCTGCCCTCCTCTGCCCCCACCCCCTCACTTCTGCTCTCTCTCTTTCATCTTTTCACTTTTTCCCGAGTTTTCGTTTTGCCACTCCTTTGACCCCTCTCTCTTCCGTCATCTTCATCTCCTCTATCTCTCTCTCTTCTTTATTCTCTCTCTTTCTCTATCTCATCTCTCTCTCTCTCCTCTCTCCTCTCTTCTTTTCTCTTCTCTCTATCTCTCTCCCTTTTTTTTCTGTCTCTCTTCCTCTCTTCTACTCTTCTCTATCTCTCTCTCTCTCTTCTTTTCTTTCTCTTCTTATTCTTCTTCTTCTTCCTACTTCTCTCTCTCTTCTCTCTCTCTCTCTCTTTCTCTCTATCTCTTCTCTCTCTCTATTCTCTCTTCTTCTCCTCTTTCTTATTTTCTTTCCCGCGCCCTTTTCTTTCCCCCCCCGCCTCCCCTTCTCGTTTCTGGGGGCCGGGCCGGCGGCGGCATTCCTTCCGCCGCCCACTTTTTTTTTTTTCGTTTGCCTTTTCCGTAAAAGCTCTTTTCTCTCCTTTTTTTTCTGCTTCGCGGGCCCCAGACGTCCCTTTTTCCTATTACCGTGTTTTTTGTTTGTTTTCCCCCCGTCTCATCCCGTGTTTTCTTTTTCGGACTCCGTTCACCTCACTTCATTGGTCCCCCTTCTACCTACTTTCTTCTGCGGATATTCCCCCCTCGGACCCCTGGTCCGTGGCGCCGCCCGTTTTTCCAGCCCCCTCTTTCCTTCCTTCCGCCCTGGCGCACTTTCCGGTCCGCGTCTTTCTTCCAATTTCCCTTTTCCTCCGCATTCCCTGTCCCACGTTTCGCTGTTTTTTCTTATTCTCCTTTTTCCTTCTAATTTATTGGTGCCGTTGTGTTCCTCTTTTCATCCTTCCTTTCCCCCCTCCCGCCCACCTTTTTCCGGGGGCCACCCCCTTTTTTGCGCCCCCTATGGTCCTTCTGCGTTCGACCATCGGGTTTTTACTTTGCGTTTTTTTCCTCTTCACTCTCTTCCTCTAGTTCTTCTTCATCAAATTCCCACGCGGTGTAATTGCCACCTTTGCAGCTTCTTTTCTGTTTTTGCCACTTCTCTTTCACCCCGCGGTGTGCTTGGACCCTTTTCTCCTACTCGAATTTCTGGCTGTCCGCGTTGGACCCTTTCCATCCGTCTCTTTTTCGGCTTTTTTTATACCCTTTCTCTCTTGTTTCGCCGGTTTCCCATTTGTCCTTTTCCTTCTCTTCGCCCTGCTCACCTCTTCGCTTGTCCGCATTTTGCATCTTGAAACCCTACGCCGGTTCTTACCCTTGTCCAGCCTTTTTCGCACATTCTTTTGGCACTAGCCCGTCTTCCTTGTGCTTTCTTCCTTCTTTTTGAACTCGTAAGTCTCCCACTGTTTTCGCCTTTCTTCACCTTCCCCCTTCCTTTCCTTTGCTTTTTTTCGTTTTTACTTCCACTTTCTCCCACTTCACGCCTTTCTTTTCTTTTGTGCTTCTTAACTTTCGTTTTTTTTTCGTTTCGCCCTAGCCTTTCTTTTTTGACCATTCTCCCTCTGGTGCGTTTCGCCTTTTTTTTCGCCTTTCCCCCTCTGGGACCCCAGTTTTCTGCCTTCTTTTTGCACTTTTCCTACCCTGTGCACCCCCGTTTCGGCTTTCTTTTTTGCCTTTCCCCTCTGCCGCAGTTAGCATTTTTTTGCCTTTTCTCCGTTTTGTGCTTAAAGTTCGCTTTTTTTTCTTTTTTTTTACTTTTTTTGAATTTTCCCACCTCAGGACTCTGGTTCCGCCTTTCTTTTTTTGCTTTTTCCTCTGGGTGCCCACTGACTCTTTTTGCCTTTCCCCTCTCCCTGCCCCACGTTCATTTTTTTTTGCCTTTTCTCTGCCACCCCCCATTCTTTACTCATTTTTGTTTCTCGGCTCTGCTTTTGGCACGTTCGCTTTTTTTCTCCCCTTGTGCTTTCTGCCTTTTGCCCGTTCGTTTTCTTTTCTTTTGTTTTTTTTTTTTTTCTTTTTTTTTGTGTGCTCTGGCACTTTGGCCCCCTTCCGCGCTGTACTCGGTTTATCTGTCCGCGTTAGTAGCCTGCCACCCTCTTCTTTTTTCTCCTTTGTACGTTAAGTCCCATTTTTCACCCGGTTCCGTCGTACGGCCTCCCTTAGGGTGGTGCTTTTTTTCTTTCTTTCGGTGTTTCTCGTCCACTCTTTGGGTTCCAGTTTTTTTTTTCCCTTGCCTTTCTTTTCTTGGTACACCCTTGCGCTTCTGGACGCTTCTCGCCTCTGCTTCTGCCCTCTTTGGCCCTGCTTTACGCTTTTCCCCCCTCGTCTGCCCATCGGTCTTGTGGCTTCTCCTGCCTCTCTGCGGCGCCCGCGTTTCTTTGCTTCTGTCCCGCGGCCTCTCTCCCTTTTCCGCGTGGCCAGCGGTTGTCTCGCGCCCGTCATTGTTTATTGGCCCTCTTCTTCCTGTGAGTTTTTGAGTGCCTTCACTTGTTCTCCGCTTTGGCGGCGGTGTCCTTCGGGCCCTTCCCGCCTTCCGCAGCCTGCTGCTGATATTAGCGGCCCCTCTGCGCCCGGGCCTCCCTCCCGTCTGACATCCGCGATCGTTTTCATCGCGTTTGCTTCACCTTCCTTCTCTCGCTCATGCAGTTAGTTAACCAGTGGTTCCTCCCACTTTCCCTGCCCTCGTTCCCCCTTTCCTTCCTCTTCCTCTCCTCAACAGGGGGGGCCTCCTGTTCCCGTGGGGCCCTTGCCTCCATTCCTTACCCCACTTTTTCCCCCACCCCCGCGCTCCTTCTGCCTCTTCCGTTTGCAACCCCTTTTCGGGTGGGGGGGGCTCGTTTTTCTTTTTTGGTCTTTTCATTTTTCTCTTTGCACCGTTTTTTGCTTTCGGCCGCCCTCCCACCTTGCCCCCATTGCGTCTCTTCACTCTCGCCCTCTCCGTTCTGCCCTCCGCTGTTTTGCCCTGGCCCCTACTCGCTGCCCGATTACTTCTGTGGCTTTCTGGCCTATTGCGGCTTTGTCCTGCTCCGCTTTTTTCTTCTGCTTCTCTGTTTCCTCGCTCGACTTGGCCGCTCCTCTCTGATGGCCATTCGACCCCGTTCGCTCTTCCACGCCTTCAGCGTCGCTTTGTTTTTTTGGCTTGCCACCTCGCCCGGCCCTCCATTCTCACGTTCCTCTCCTACGTCGCATCCGTTTTCCCTTCCACTTTTCTCGTGCCCTTCCCCCTCCTTACTCCGCCGCGTCTCCAATCTGTGCATGTCACTTTTTTCCTTATCCACATGTGTTTTGCCCTCTCTTGACGCCCCGCAGGCTAATTTTTCGTCTCCGGCTTTTCGTACCCTCCCTCCTCGTTCCCTCTTTCCCCCCCAGCACCACTTTTTTTCGTCTCCATTCTTCCAGTCATGACCATTTCGGCCCATCTTCTCTTGTCAGCTCAATTTTCGCCCGGCCAGGCGCGCTGTGGTCTCCGCCTCTACTGCTGCGCCTCCGTGCCCCTATTCGGCACTCCCTTCAGCCTCTTTTGTAACGTCTTTCCCCCTCTCACCCTCGCGCAGAGCTGTATCCTCTGGTTTTGTGTGCTCCTTGTTCTCGTTCTTCACCCTCGCCTGCCGCCGTTTGTCCTGCTCTCTGGTTTTCACGGTCGTTCCCTGTGGGCCTTTGGTTGACCCCGTGCTCCCTCTCCCCGCTCTCTTGCCCTCCTTGGGCCCGGCCCACATGCCGGCACTATCGTGCCGTCCCTTCTCCCAGCACCCCGCTTTTCTTTCCGCCTCTCCGGACTGTCTCTGCATGTTTGACGACCCACCAGGCCCCCTTCCCTGTGCCTCCCTATGGCTTCCTCTTCTCTCCTCTTTTTACCCTCTTTTCCTTTGCCCGTGCGCCACGAATCCCCCCCCCTGGTCCGCGTTTTCTTTCCTCGCTCCTTTGGCTCCCCGCGCCTCCTCTTTTTTGTCCTCCCCTCCTTTTTCCTCGGCGTCCGTTTTTCGCCTCTTCTGTATCTACCCCTAGTTCCCCTTTTCTTGGGGGCCCCGGTTGGTCTCTGCGTCTATCGCCGTCGCCTTACTGTTTGGTTGTCCCCGTTTTCCCGTGCGTTTTTTTGAATCACTTAAGGAATCGTTGTTGAGAAATGAATCAAACGAATTTCTAGATTGTACGAATTCTCTTGGACTGGCATCCCGGTACGCGCCTCCATTTTCTCTTTTGGTCCACTCCTCTAGTGGGTCCTCATCTCTGCTGCCTTTCTCGGCTTGATGTCCTCTACTCTTTTTCACCCCTTATTCGTCCTGTCCCTTGTCTACCCGGGCCGCGCTTTACGCCCCTGCCCTGGCCCAATTCCTTTCTCGGCCCTGTTTGGTCCTTTTTTACTCGTTCCCGCACTCATCCTTTTTGGTCGTGGCCCTCCGATCCTGCCTTGACTGCAACATACTGCTTGACCACACGGCCGCCCAACTTTGTCTCGTCTCTTCTCCCCCTTCTTCGTGCACCCCCCCTCCCTGTCACTCTCTTCTTTCGCCCCCCTACTTCTTTTGCTCCTCTTTCTCTCCCCATCAGCCTCCTGCCAACCTCTGGTTTGGGTCTTGCGCACTGTACTATGGAACATTCTTGGTCCCCGACGCCTCCGAATCCAGGGTCTCTCGATGACCGTCTTCCTCCGACCTTTCCTGCACAGGCCCTAGCATTTCGCGCGGGCCAGTACTCTGCCCTACCCCTGGTCCCCGCTACTTCGCCGCTGTCCCTCTACTCCTACGTGGCCTTTGCCCTCCTTCTCGCGCTTCGGACCGGCTTGCGTCCGGCCTCACCTTCGCCTCTGGGCCGCGGGTTCTTTCCGCCGTCTTTGCGCGCACGGCACTCTTGCGCCGTCAGTGTCTTCCTCCGGCTTTTCCTCACCTACTCTTGGTTTCCTCTCGTCGCGGTCGTTCCCCCGCTTTTCTCCCTTTACACCCCATCCGGCGGTCTTTTCCTTGTTCCTTTGCCGTTCTGCTGGGTTGCCCGTCCCCTTCCATCGGCGTCTTCTCCGGCGTGGCTTTGCACTGGCTTTTTCTCTCTTTCGAACTTCTTGTCTTCTTTTCGTCCGCCACCCCTTAATGTCTTGTTCTTTTCACCGCCCTCTAACCGCCCTTTCTTCCCATTCCGCCTCACCTGCGCGCGCTGGCCCTCGGTTTCTGTTTTTTTTGGCCTGACCGGTGGCGTGGCTACACCTCTGTTCTGCCCACACTCCTCTTTTGGGTTGTCGTCCGCCCTTTGTCCTCGGGGCGTTTATTCCACCTCACCGCCTCCCCGTTCTCTTGCTGTTTGTACTTTCTTTCTTACTGCTCTTTTTCTGTTGGCCCCTCTGCAATTTTACCTCCACCTTCCTCTTTTAGCGTTCTGCCCGCCTCTTCCTGCTCCGCCCTACATCCTCTGCGTGCACGGCCGGCTTCCTTGGGCTGTGGCCTCCCTCCATACCCTGCTCTCCGCGCTTTTTCCTATGAGCCCTCCGCTCTCCCTCACTCCGTACTGAAATTGGGGGAAGAGTGTTTTCGGGTACTTTATTTTGATCCGTCGCCGATTCGCTTCCGCTCAGTGCTTTTTCCTCTTGGCCTTGTTAACTTCCAGGCGGCCGTTTGTCTCTGCCGGCCATCTCTCCGCTTTTCGCTCCCTCTCTCTTTTTTTTGCCGGTCCCTCCGGCGTCGTTTACTCAATTGCGGCCGCTGGGAGACCGGCCTGCCTGCTTGCTGACCCTCGCCCTTGCTTGCCCGCCTCCCTGGCCCGCTCCCGTCCGGCTTTCTCTTCTCTTCCGGACTTTCGTTTCCCCGCTCTTGTTCTCGCGTCCTTGGCCTCTAATTTACCTTTTGGTTCTTCTTGCGCCCGCAGCTCCGCCCTGTTACTGGTTTTTCGGTTTTTCTGTTTCTTCGCATGCCTGGCCCCTCTCTCTCCTTGGCCCCCGGCGCCGGTTGCTTTCCTTTCCGCCGGCCTTCCTTGTTTGGCTTTTGTCCGTTTTTTTTTCGCTTTGCAACTGCTTTGCTCGGTTTCTCTCGCTCTCCCGCGGGTCACTTCTCCCCTCTTCTTCTTTTTCTCCTGACTTCACTGTCCTGTTTTTCTGGCTTTTTTGCCTCCCGCCCCCCGCCGCCCTTTTTTGTCGCCTCGTCTCCCGGCTATTCTTCCTCACTGCCTCTTCTTGCCAGCCGCGTTTTCCCTTTCTGCCCCTTTTTTCTCTTGTTCGATCGGGCCCTGCATGCTTTCATTCTCGAGGTCTGTGTCTTCCTCTGCGTTTCTCATTCACCTGTTTCTTTTGGTGGTCCTGGACTCTGCCCTGGTTGGCTTCCGCTTCTCTTCCTCCTTGGCCTCCGTTTGCACTGCCTGCCCCGGAGCCCTCCCCTTCTCCCTTACGTTTTTTTTTGGCTGTCTTACCGGCGCCCGGCCCTCCTCTGTGGTTGTTTTCGCCTTTTCGCGTTTAGGCGTCCGCTTCTCGGGTTTTGTGCCCTTCTTTTTCCCTTTTTGTTCTTCTCTCTTTCTCTTGTGTGCTGTCCCTGGGCTTTGCTCTATTGTCCTGTAAGTCATGCCCGCGTCCTTCTCTTAAGGAACCTTGCCTCTTCTTCCCGGCCCCTGAATCCTTCTCTTTTCTCCCTCCTGCACCGCTGTCCCCCCTCGAACTTGCCCTTCCTTTTTTGGATCCCCTCTTCTACGCAGTCCCGGTCGTCTGACCTCCGCTCCCCCCCTCTGTTTTTTGCATCTCTGCATCCCCTCTCCTTACGCTTTTTTCCACGCCCTTTCCCCCCCTAACTTTTGGTCCGCCAGTCGTTCCCTACTTTGTGCGCCTCTTCCTTCTCTTCGTTTTTTTCCTTGCCTTCTGCTACGTCACCTACGGCCCCCCTCCTAATCCTGGCCACCTGACTGCTCCTACCCCGCTCACACTTTTGCCTCCGTTATCTGCGGCCCCATGGCCAATTGGGCCGCTTCTCCCTTCCCGTTTTTCTGCAGTTTTTTTGACTTTCGCAGTTCCCTCGGTTTTCTTTTTGCACCACCTTGTCGTCTCTCCCGGGCTTCCTTTTCCTCGTTTTGGCTTTTTCCTCCGCACGCACCGTAGTTTTTTCACATTTGTCCCTTGCAAGTTTTTTCGTCTTCGGGACCCCCCTGTCTTCGAACGGTTTGTCCACTCCCCCCGTATCACCCCGTTCCTTTTCTTTGCCCTCGCTTATTTCCTCAACTGCTCCGATCTCTCTTACCAGATTTTCCCGCCCCCCGTGTTCGCGTCGCATCCTTCCCGCTTTCCTTCCCGCCTCCGCTCCGTTTTCACGCTTGTTGGGCTCCCTGCTTGTCGGCCTCCCTCTTTATCCTCGCCGGCGCCTGGCCCCTATCCCCTCTCCGGGGCTTCGTTGTTCCCGCGCCCGGCCCCTTTCATCGCATCCTCCGCTTCCTCGGGTTCAACCCACCCGGTGCCCTGCCGCGCTTTCTGCAGCTTCTTTGCGGGTCCGACTGATGTAGCCGTGGAGCTCTGTGGTCCGCGCGTTGCACTTTACCCTAGCTTGGGCAAGGTGCCGAGGTGTTTTTGGTGCGGACCCGCCGGTGCCTTTGCCCCCTCTGGTTCCCCGCTACTTCTCCGGGGTAACTCATGTTTTACTTGCTACCCTCCATTTGTCCCTCCCGGTTTCTCCGACCGCCGAAGCGGTCTTTGTTGTCATCTCCCTTATGCGCTTGGGTGACGACTCCCTCTGCTGACATGGGCGGTTCCTTTCCACGGCTTCTTACTTCGCCCTCTCATCCTTTTTTCATGCGTTTTCCCCTTGCTTGGGCCTCCGCTCTGACTCTCTCTCGAATGGCTTCCCGCTCTCTTCGTTTCTATTCACCCTCGTCGCACTCTTTCCACCTTCCCGCGCCGTTTTCGGGCTTGCTCAGCTCTTCCCGCGCTTTTCCGCGCAGCGCTCCGCCCTGCTTTTCGGATCCGTTCCTGGCGCCGCTTGTCGTCTTTGACCGCGGTTTTCGCCAGCCCTTGGGTGTCACGGCCTGCGTCCACGTTTCGCCACCTGGCCCGTTGTCCGTTAGGGGACCGCGACTTATTGCGTCGCTCACTCCGCGCGCCGTTTTAGCCTCACCAGTTCTTCGCTGGCAGCCGTCCCGCGTTTTTTGTTCCGCACTTTTTTCCTCCGGCGACACTCACATCTTTCCCCCCTTCCCCCCTGGCACTATCACTCACCGGTCATCCGTTTTTCTGAGCCCTTTGTTCTTTTCCGCCAGTTCTCCTTTTCCGTCTTCCGCATACCCATTGCAGGCTCCTCTTGCCTCATCCCTGCCCCCAGGTTTCGCTTCTCGCTCTCACCGCTCGGGATCCCCCTTCTCTTCATACCCCGTTTTGGCACGAACCGTCCACCGAATTTGGCCGTCCTCCTTCCGGTCCCGTCCCAGGTCGATAGCCCGCCTCTTTTCGCCGTCCATTCTGCTGCCTCCTTTTTTTGCCTGCTTGGATCCTTTCATTTTTTTGCCCCACCCCCTGTTCGTCCCCTCTCTGCCTCATGTCTGTTTGCAGGACCGCCCCCTTTTGCCTTGCCCTTTACGACCTCCTTTACGTCCACTTTGCTCTGCTCTGCGCATTGTTGAATTTTTTGCGCTTATGCACTCTCGTACCCCTTTTTGATCGTCGCTTTGCCGTTTTCTCCCTACTCCTTTCCACGTTATTCGGTTTTCACTGTGGCCTGCCTGCCCACACATGTTTCTTTTGATGCCCTCTTTGCTGCTCAGGGAAGTTCTATACTCTTTCTAATCTCTCTTTCTAGTCTCTCTCTCCTTCTCTCCATTTCTCTCTCTCCCTTCTCATCTACTTTTCTCTTTCTCTCTAATCTCTATCTTCTCTTCTCATATCTCTCATCTCTTTATTATCTTATTCTTTTATTCTATCTTTTCTTTTTATTTCTCTATTCTCAATTTTCAGCCTTTCTCCTTACTTATCTTATTCTCTCTCTTCTCTCTATCTTCTTCTATATCTCTACTATATCTCTCTTACCGGGTATACGTTATACTGCACCTTAGCAGTATAATCTTATCTTATCTATATCTTTTATTATTACTTCTTCTATATTCTATATCTTATATCATATCTCTCTACATAATATTTGTTGGCACATGTCCCGCTTAATTGCTACCTGTCATACGCAGTACCACATAGAAATTTTTTGAGACCTTAAATTATAATTGTTAACCAACAGTCAGTGAAAGGAAATTAAAACCCTAGTAGAATTGCTATTCTATGTTTTTATAGTTAGCCGCTCCATTCTTTTAATATTTTAAATCCATGCTCTTTAAATTAATGATGACGAAAACACAGGGACTGATTCTGCCTAGCTGTTTGGAGAAGACATTCCTTTTACTTGTATAAATATTTCCGGCTTGGCTAAACTTCCTCTTCGCTAATCCTTGAGGTTTTGAGCAAGAGAGTATTTTCGTTTTTCCAAGCTGTCGACTTTTTCTTTCTTTTCCACTCACAGTTGATCAGCATCCGATTTTCGTTTCCATAAGTGGTGCTGCAAAAAATATTTATCCACAGTAGCTATATAGTTATTTTTCCTTTAGTTGTGTTGTTTTTCTCTCACTGCTGCTTCTATGTCTTTTATCTTACTTTTTTCTCTCTTTGCAGATCATTCAACTTAGTTTGATTGTATCTAAATATTCTTCATTCTTCGTCTGACGCTTTTTCTGTAGTGTCATCAACACTTCCAGAAATTGAATGTGTTTTTCTCCTCATACTGACTTTTTATTTTCCTGATCGTCAAATGTTGCTTTGTTTTGAACTGGCAAGATTTAGATCAGACTTTTGTTCTTCTAAATCTGATCTTGCTGGTATTCGTTTGTCCTTTTTATTATTTTATGATAAGTTTTACTTTTTGTTATTTACAATAAATATTTTATTTTTTCTTATCAATTAGATTATATTGTAAAATTTAAATTTTTTATTGTTTTATTATATAATTTTGAAATAAAACTGTCGTAACAGAATTTAAATTCACTTTCTAGTTTTTTACACACTTGATCCTTCCAAGTTTTTTGCCTAAAATATCTGTTGGCAATGCATTTAATCTGCCAGGTAGACAAAACATTTTACCGTCACCACTCGCTCTTTAGTTAATTCTTTCAAATGGTTGTAGCAATTCTAATTATCTTCTCCATTAGGGTGCAGTGAGCAGCACTTAAATATCTGATTGTTTTTCGACCGTTATGATTCGTCCATACATGTCACATTTTTTTTACAGTCATCACACTCAAGGGCCGAGCTTTTCAGGCGGGGCGGAAAAATTAAAACAAGGCGAACCCCACCAATTTTCCAGCTAAGGCAAATCCTCTCAGGTAAGCGCAGACCCGTGGGCTTTAAGAAGAGAGATTAAATACAGTTGGAAAACAGAAGAAGAAAAAGCAAAGTTATCCAAAACAGACTGTTTGATAAATGAAGATGCACCACACGTCCAACTCATCCAGGATACCAATACTCACGTAAAATTCAATCGAGAGCATGGCACCCCTTGTATTGCAAGGGCGACGGCCATGGAGTGGATCGAGCGCCCACTCCCTGGAACTACCGTTTTGTAGTCCTATATACGTAGAGATAGAGGGGTCAAGAAAGAGTTTGAAAGTAGGGGACAGTTTATTAAGCTTTTAGCCTTTAGCCTCAACCCTATCCAATCGAAAGGTGGAGCCAGAGCCCCCCAAATTGAGTACAGTATCCCATACAAGGGCGAATAAGGCCCTATATACTGGACGCACTTGTGGCAGAGAAAAAAAATACTCCCGCAACCTGAAAGCCTACGTTATACCCAAAATAGGGAACAAAGATATGAAGGTTTAAAACATTTTTTATTGGTCTTAAATGTTAAGACCAAGATGTTTATGCTTACTCACGGAGAGACGTTACGAGCCGTCCCGCAAGGAAATAGGCAAAGGTCTGGGAGGCTGTCCCTTTGACAAGGAGATGTCAGGAAAAGTTGAGTTTTTTAAAGATGTTTTGAATTTTTACAAGTGTGGTCTGACCCCACCGGAAATCCCTCCCAGATCGCCAGATAGAGTAGGAAAGGCTGAGACGAGAAGGACGTCTAGAAAAGCAGAGGAGCGATTTTTGAAAGGAGTAAAGAGTGGAGGTTTTTGAGTCATCGCTAAGGTGACGAGAGTTGGAACAGCTGATGGAGATCGTTGGGATGAAAAGTAGGAAATAAGTTGGAGAATAGACGGAACCTTGGCGGAACACCCACAATTTAAACAGGAATGGAGGGGAGGTTCCGCCTCCATCAACGAGTCGCTTGATTATAGAGCGTCGGAAAGAAACTAGACTGAAAGTACAGCAAAAGAGAAGGAGGGACCCAAAGGAAGGGGAGCTTAGAGAATAGTGAGCGTGCCAAACCCGGTCAAAGCTTTGGATTATTTCAAGCGCCACCATGCAAGACTCCCCATGGTCCTAGGGCAGAAGACAATAAATCATTTAATAGGAAAGTATGTTCACCAGTTTACTCGACGCGAGCTATACTGGATGTTCTGAAAGAAGGGGAATGAGACTCAGAATGATCGGAAAGAGAGTTTAAGAAAGAGTTTTTTCCAAACATCTTTAGAAGAATTAACGATGTATGGCAGCGATAGTTAGAAGTTTCAGAGTGGCTACCTTTTTTCAGGATCGGTTGGACATGTTCGCCGCTTCCAGCACTGAGGAAAAAGTATTAGTATTAAGAATAGAGAGTAAGTTTGAGCGAGGAACAGCACCAGCTCAGACGCAAAACTCCCCCTCAAAACACCAGGGGAGCGTGCCCCATCCGGGCCCCAACTAGCCTTCCTGCGTTTTTCATAGGATCCAGGATCCCATGCAACACGATCATGTTGTAACACGGTAAGCCTGGGAACCCTGAGAGGAGAGGAGGTAGAGGAGGGATGGCAGAATCATCCAGGGGTAAGAATTTAGATGAAAAAGGAGAGCCGACGCGATTGGCTTTTTCAAGACGGAGACAAAGTTAGCCAGAAGTCGAAGCCGATAGGGGGGAAGCAGATTTACAAAGTTGTTTCGTGTTTTTTTGCCAGGGGGCCAGATTTTATTCTGTAGAGACAAGAGGTTTGTCGACTTCCTTTTAGTGGAATCGCTTAGCTGTCGAATAGTATCCCTGGGCCAACGCTCCGAGCAGAGAAAATTAGTAAGAGTTATATCATAAAGTCTAATATGAATCAAGTCAAAGATCGACGATCTCAAATTGTAAACAGAGGAATTGAGAGTACTTCCGGCCTTTCAGCAGTGGGAAAGAATGAGCATTGTGGATCGTTCTGGGGTAAAAGAGTTAAACAGAGCAGGGATATGAGTCTCTTCCTATACGAGTCGCACTGCTTTCCTTTAAGGGTGTAATGTATCTCAATAGTTGAGAAGGAAAATGTTATTGTAGTTAATGGCGTTAGGATAAAGAGACTGATGCAATAGTTTGGCGGCAACAAAGAGATTGGAGAGAGTCAATGACAGTAGGAGATTATATTAATCGAAAAAACCTAGACTCCACTCGTTCTAAAAATTATCTTATTATAATTTTTTTTTTAAAGTTGTGAACATTACTGATTTAATGTTATTAATCTAATTTATAATGTTGCATACTATTTGTGAGTCATTTTTCGGGTGAAAATAGATGCATAAGTATCAAAGTCCTTGCATTTTATTTCAAAAGGTTCGAGTAATAATATTATATCGTTATGTTAATTGTTGATTTCTTACTTCAATTACTAGAAATTTAGGTAACTAGCTAGTTCTCACTAACAGACTGCTCAGTTGATACGTTTTCAAACAGAAATCCGCATCTGTGATCTGAGGCGTTGGTACGATTCGTAAGTGAGATATCATTCTATATGTTTGCAAACCCCCCCTCCAATTCTATATATATTCAGCTCTTCCTGCTCCCAACTCACCATCATAGGGTGCAAAGAATTTTCACTTTATTGTATCACAGTATCAAAAACTTTCATCTTGGGAGTAAGTTTCATATTTCCAGTGCTATCACCTATAATACAACTCCTATTTATTGTTCATACTACTAGATAAACTTGTATGCTAGTAACTGTGTTTGCAGAATGAATCGGAAACTCAATATAGTATTTATCCACTGCGTATCAAATCAGAATATATATTTCTAAACAAGAAAAGAAAATATTACCATTAACATCTAATGTGCAAGTTCGCTGCTTTGATTAAATAGGCAGCTTAAAATTACGTCAATCTCACGCCATTCTACATGGATAACTGAAAGTAGATAACTGGAGTAGGAGTACTCCCTTATCACCTTACCCACCCACCATCTTATTTAGATTGAGATTATATATTTAAGTGATCGATATTTTGGGTGATTAGTATAATTACAAATATACAAATTCTCACCTAACCTAGACAAGTAATTACCGTGATCATTATCGGTATTATATATATCGATGTTGAAAGAATATAGTCAAGATGTTTTCTCAGCTGTATTTCTATAGGTAGTCTTATGGTACATTACTATTTCTCGTACTAATGTTATAATATTTAAAATAATTCGAACTAAATGACGATAATGGAAAATTGATATTAATGCAAAACAAAATCTGTAATTTATTCTGAGGAAGCAAACAATATTAGAAACTGGAATGCGTTGAGAAGAGTTGTTTTATAAAATTCATTTTAGAGTTAATATTGTAATTAATAAATATATAATTTTTGTTTTTAAATAATAGATGTAATTTTTTATTAAATAGTTTGGGGTAGTTAGAAAACAAATCTTGAAGAACTTACTTTTAACCAGTATTCAGTTTATTGATATCTAGAAGTGAGCACAATAAAGTTATGTTTCCTAAATACTTGAGTCACTACAACTTTTATGTATAAGTTATTTCAATCACCTAGTATTAATATATATATATTAATATATATATATATTTATATATATTAATATATCTTATATAATATATATATATATATATATATATATAATATATATATATATATATATATTAATTATCATAAGTTACACTAAAACTTAATAAGTGTGAGCGACAGTTTTAATATTTATAATTAATAAAATAATAATAATAAGTAGATAATAATTTCAATCATATAAATATAATTATAATTATATATAAATAATATAATAGAAATGATAATAAACAAATTAAATTTATATATAATATCATTAATAATTGAAAATTCATATAATATATTAATTAATAATTAATAATAATAATATAATAAATAATTAATAATCAATGATAAACAAGTAATTATACATATTATACAATTATTAAAAATAATTAATTAAAGAATAATTATTAATAAATAATATATTATATAATTAAGTAATAATTATATATATAATTATATAATATAATAATAATATAATAATAATAAATATATATTATAATTAATATATAATATAATAATAATTAAATTAAATATAATATAATTAATTATATTAAAATATAATAATTAATTAAATAATATATACTTCATTTTAATAATAATAATATAAATAATTAAATAATATATAAATTAATTAATTATAATATTAAATATATTAATATAATAATAATAATAATAATAATAATAATAATACATCACTGCAAATCCATATATCTCAAACACAATAATATTATCATTCGGAATCAGAGGCTCTATAAGAGAGCTTACATATAAAATACTAGTTTAAATAATTACTATTTTAATTAAATTGAAAAGACTTTGTATCATTATTATTAATATATATAATATTAGCATTTATGAAATCGAAATTCAAAAATTACAATTATTTCCATAAACTCTCTCAAGAATCTATGAGAAATTATATTTTATTAATAAATAAATTAATTTATTATATTTATTTATAAATATTATATAAATTATATAAAATATAAATATAATATTTAAAAATAATTAATTTAATGTAGAGAAACTAATCCTCAACACAAATCCTTCATTTTTCTCAATAAAGAGTGATGCGGTATATGCCGGATGCGGAATGTTGCACTACGTTAAAGTATGAAGGATAGCGTAATGTCAGGATAGTCAAATTTATAGGTATGCGTGAATGTTCTGTACATAAATGCGGATAAGCACGGATGCTGGTATGTTCAATATTGATCCATTACTATATATCAATATAGTGGCCGGAGCGATAACGGCCCGCAGGGATCTAGCTAGAGGTGAGCGATGGAGGGTAGGCTACCCGGAGTTCGAGGGTAGCCCCTTATTACTAGAAGTCCAACACTGATGAGAAATACTAAACGGAATAAAATATTAATTTTCTTCTCTTTGTTATAAATCCACAATATTTTTTTTTGTTTTACACAAAAAAAAAAAAATTATAATAAATATTTTAATTAAATCTATGAAACCTACAAAATCACTCATTTACTTATTAAATAAATATATAGATAAATTATTTTCAGTTAAATAATATACTACATATATGAATATATGAGTTTATAATATGAAAATATATATATATATACCAGTTATATATATATATAATAGTAATTATGTATAGAAATATATATGCGGTGAGAAATATTCTCTACTCAATTTATGTTAATTTTTATATCTCAGACTACTTTATACCATAAAAAATATTAGATGACAAGATCGATATATATCAAGTGAGGTTAATATATATAAAGCATGCAGTACTCTTTTAAACTAATAATATATATATAATAGTGTGACGATCTATATTATATAGGCGGGGTCATACTTTATAACTCATTAATGTAATGATGGCGATGGTCGGAGGGGTGAGCTGAGTGGAGGTAGAAATACCTCTCTATTTATTTTTTATTTAAATATGTTGTTGGTTAAATATTGAAGTTTTGCTCAGATGTGCTGTTTGTTATATGTTAGTAGCAGAATTAATCTGGTGATGTATTGTTTGTACTATATATTGTTTATTGTTTTAGTTTCATGAGAATCGTTTAGTTTCACAATTTATATGATTACTTTTATAAATTTCAATAGTGATCACTCATTTGTAGGTAGCAAAGTACTATTATGATGACAGTATATAGAAACAAGCTTTACTCTAGACAGTATATGTAATTTATTCATTAGTACTGTAATAAAATTGCTACATCTTATAAGATCACAACAATTAAAGAATGTATATATATTCTGTTTATTTTATATGATATATTATTTAAAATGTGAGCCACACACCAATAGGTAACGTATTATCTTTTTCTCCCACCGGTCATAGATATCTGGTATCAGAGGTGGAGAGGTACGATAGAACGCCTAGTTATTAGCATTATATTACCGACATCAAATGTACCGTAATAAGACGTGGTCCAGGGCATTATGCCTAACTAGGCAAACACTCACTAAAATATAGTTATTTTATATTATATAAAAATTAAGAGTGTTTAAATGATAATAAATTAATGTTCTTATAACAGATCTCTTTGTTAAAAGTAGTCATTTTATACGTTATAGTTGTAACATTAGTGAATAAATAAGTAATAAATAAATTAGTAAGGAATTAGGTGATCAAAAATATCTATACAACAGTTACATATATATCGAAAGCTAAATAATATGACTTTCGTGCCCTGTAGCAATATATCAATTCACTAATTCAAAAATATAAGGATATTTGGAAATCAAGTTGCTCTTTCGAGTGGTGGAACCATGGTCCAATGACATAAGAATCCTATTAACATTATATTAAGAATAAAAATAATTATACTCACTGTAGTGAGTCTTGCTATTGTAAAGACGAGTATTACATAAAAAGTAGTAGATCTATTATATATAAAAACTTCATATTAAATATCACACATCTATATATTCTGCATCAAGACATTTCATCATTATTTTTAAGTAACTTGGAAATAAATAAAGTGGATTTATTTCTATGGTATTACAAACTTTATTTAATTGAGACCTACAAATACATCATAGAGAGAGAGTAGCTCGACATTATAGATAGTTAAAAATGCACCACAGTAAAAAACGATACAGTGCTGGGATTAATGTTACATTATCTTTATATTGAGAGATATATTAAGGGCCAGATATATGGATTAAACAATATATTGAAATTAAAATTGACTGCACAGTGATAATTTACAGTTGCTTACTATGTGTGACTTATGATTAATGAGTCCCTAATTGTTGAAAGTATAATATTTTAACTAGGATGGATAAAAGAGATGTAATGTATACATGAAGGTCAATTATTGATATATAATTAGCTACTAAGAGACGAATAAGTAGTATAGCATGTGTAATGTATTTAAATGTTTTGAGTGTTACTATGAGTGTAATCAGAAAGTGTTAAAATAAATTAAAGTTTTTAGTCCTTTGACATTTTATAATAATATATATATAAAATTAGTTTCTGTAATAGACATATATGCAATATATATATATATATACATATTGGATATATTTCTTATCAAAAATCTGCGCTTTTAAAAAAAAAAAAAAAAAAAAAAAAATAAAGAATCTTTATCACCAACCGAATTTATCCGATACTATAAGTCATTCGTGAGATCTGACTCTAAGTATATATATATATATTTATGGGGTGGTTTTGCATAATTCAATAACCAACACCAATTATGAGTAAACCTCCAATAAGCACTTAAATAAAAAAAAAGAATAAAAAAATATAGAACTTCTTATTAAATCAAGATGAAAACTCAAGTAAGAGAAAAGTCAGATTTTATTCGAGACTTTATTATTAGACTCCACTATACCAAAATACGTAATTTAATTTCTCCTATTACCTATATATATATATGTTCGCCCGTCGGCCGAAGCCCTCTAACGTGCCCGTGTAAGGTTGGGTATTTTAGGATTTATTTAGCGATGTTGACTACGAGAAGAAAAATATAAGTCTCGTTTGTGAGATAGTAATAGTAAGAGGTCATATATTAAATAAAAATTGGGAGAAATAAAGGAAGAACAAGAGAGTGAAATGAAAGGGGATAAATACGAGAGGGCAATAAGAACAAAAGAGAGCGATCGTAGAAAAATGTACTCTAAATGCTTCCATTAATGATAATTGTGTTTTTAATATACTCGATAGAAAGTAGTTTTCTGTATAAATTGCAAATTTAATCTTTATATATTATTTGGATTTTTATTAAATCATAATATAATATATATATAAAGATAATAATAATATATTTAATTAAATTCAGTTCGAGAGGCATATATAATGTTGTATTAATATAATGGAAAGGTAGAATTAGATTTCTTTATTGATAATTATAAGAAATAGTTTAATTATATATATATAAAGAATTTATGTTAAGAAAATAAACTTTACGATGTATCAGGATGTGGGTATCCCCCAGCATTCTT
>JABUQX010077243.1:7500-37500 GCA_015478945.1 Trachelipus rathkii
ATATAAATATGGAAATATATATATATATAATTTGCTCTTAATATTATTTTAGATAGATATATAAATATATATATTTATATATTAATAATTAATATTAAATATATCTTATATTATAATTATTGGAAAATATAACAATATATTTGTATTTAAAATGTTTAATACAATTTAAATTTATATTATATATATGTTATATATATATATATATTTAATATATATATATATATATATTAAAGAAACCGAAACAAAACAAGAAACTAGTGTAGATTGTATACTACATTACATTATTAACAAATTTACGAAAAAAAATAAATAATTGTGGCTAAAAATTAAACATTTAAAAAAAATGTTAGATATAAATTGAAAATAGGCATTAAATATGAAATTAAAATGTATTAGACATTAAAATAAAATTTGAAATTAAAAAATATTAGACATTAAAATAAAATTTGAAATTAAAAAATTTTAGACATTAAAATAAAATTTGTCGTTGTAAAAATATTAGACAAAAAGATTTTAGACATTGAACATAAATTTGAATATTATATAATATTATTAAAAAATATTAGACATTAAATTAGACATTAGACGTTAAAAATATTTGAAATTATGCCTAAACATTAAATTAGATATTAAAAAAATATTAAACAGTATATAAATATAAAACATTAAATAAACATTATATTAGATATTTGACATTAAATTAGACATTAAAAATATATTAGACATCAAAAATTATTAACTATTAAATAAATAGTTATTGGACATTAATTAGCATTTTATAAAAATTTTAAACATCAAGATAAATATTAGACAAATCATTAGACACTAAATTAGATATAAAATATTTAGTCATCAAGTAAATATTTGGATATTACCTAAACATTAAACATTAAATTATATATTATAAAATTTTTAGTCATCAAACAAATATAGATATTAAATTAATATATCAAATTATAACAATTAGGTACTTTGTTTTTGCTTTTGATTAAGCGTTGCGTTATATAATATATATATAGTGATAGAAGTCAGCGGATTTAGCCTATAAAGTATACATATTGGTAGTACAACAAAAAGTTGGATCAGAAATTTAATAGAATCAAAATCGCATTCTCGACTGAGACTATAGTGAAGAATCAGAAACTTAATAGAATCAAAATCACAGACTACTAAAAAATCATAATAAAAGAGACGCGATCTTAATCGAAACTTTTAAATGCAACTGTTTTGTCTCCCAAATAAGTAATTAACTTTTTTATATGGTACAATATAATACTTAATGTATCAATATAATTAAAAGTATATAATATATCAATGAAATTATATTTAACTTAATATGAATAATTATTATTAAGTAATTATCCTGATCAATGTTGGCAACCCTAGGAGCAGATTACGTTTCTAAGGTCTTAATAAAATAGTGTGTTATGACGATGATATGATGGGTTTTTATAAATAATGAATAATAATGATGGGTATATACTTTATTTTAAAAATAAAAAACACAACCATATTCATTAATAATATATAATTATTAATAAAAATTATAAATAATAATTAATCTTATATACTTTAATTAATAATTATATACATAATACATCAATTAATAATATATATTATATAATAACAATTATATATATATATAATAATATATAAATTAATCAATTAATAATATAATTAAATATATAATCATGTATATAATAATTAAATAATAAATATATATAATATATAATCATAAATATAAAATAATAATAATCATAATATATAATTATATTAAATTAAATAATAATTATTAATAATAATAATCTATCTATATATTAAATAATATATAATAATAAATAATATATCCTAAAATAAAAACATAATATTAAATTAATAATTATAAAATAATATTAAATATAAATTAATATTATAATACAATATAATATATATAATAATATAAAAATATAAAATTAATAATATATATAATAATATAATTAAGATTAATAATCACTAATATATATATAAATAATATAATTAAAATATTGGTTACTATAATTAATTTATTATATCATATACGATCAAATTACTTTTATCTTATGAACTGTAATATATTTTTCTAAATAAGCTGTGACATCGTAATTTTTTTTTTCTTTTTGGATTATTTTTTTGCAATATAGTGTATATTATAAACCTTTTAATACATATATATTATTTATATAATATATATATATTAATTCTATATATTATATAATATATATATATATATATTTATTATATAATATATAATTAATATTAATATCTATAAATATATATTTATATATACGATATATATATATATATATATATATATATATATTTTATATATATATATGTATATATATTAAAATCATATAATATTAATATATATATTACATTATATTATATATTTTATAATATATATATATATAATAATATATATTTATATATATATATATATTATATATAATATTATAATATATTACTTAATATTCTATTATATAGATAATATATATTTTATGATATATTATATCTAATAATTATGTATATATATATATTAATTATTATATATAATAACTATATTAATATATTTATATATATTAATTTCAAATTATTTTATCTATTTATTAATTATAATATATATAATATTATATATATTTAATATTATATCATATATATATCTTATTATATATTAATTATATATACATATATATACTATTATATATATATTATATAATAATTAAAATATTTATATATATAATAAATATAAGTGATCAATTATACTATGATTTATGTGCTAAAGTAAGAATAATAGATTGTATAAAAGAAGATAAGATATAGGATTATTTATATATGTCTTTCTAATTTATATATATATATATATATTATATATATATTATATTACTAGAGTATAACCTTAAATATTTTTCTTATAATCATTTAATTCCTGACTAAATAAATAATAAAATATTCAATCGTATAGTTTGAAATCTACCATTAAAATCATTGACGTATTCTTATATTTTTATATATTATATGATAATAATATCAGCATCAATGAAAAGACGGTTTGCTTAAGCAACTTCTCGGCTATAGTATGTGTATCAATTTATTGTCTAACTCTAATCCCGTCGTAATAGTAATTATATATACATAAAGCTTTATGCGATCCCTATTATATAATTTTATATAAGGTGGACTCCAGAATTTACGATACTATCTATAATATATATACCTGATCCCTTAATTTTCATTTACATAATACAACCTCCAAAACGACATAGTTATTAATAATTGCTTTAATATGGAATCAATCAAAATATTTATTTTTCTGCTTTCATATATATATTTCCCTTCTCTATCAATCCTTTCCCTAAACTAACAAAGAGTAACTAATAATATCAATTACGATAATACGTAAATGAAGATCATTCAGAGTGAGATTGTAATAATCAAAGGCTCATAGTGGGAGTTGCAAGATCAATAATAGGGAATATAATTAAGATCAAAGGCAACTGAAAGAAATAATTACATAATACATATAATATAAGTAATATAAATAATTAAATCTATATTATCAATTAAATAATATCTTAAAATCATTTCAATTATTGCAAGTTGACCAAATTAACTAATTTTATATATTAAATTAAAATAATATTTTTAATAAATACATTATCGTAACATATCCCTTACTCTGCCAAGCCCAATGGGATATTCGGGTCAGATGATCTCATTTTTGATAACAAATACTAATGCGGCTTTCTGCCCTGGCAAATTTATGGTAGTGTCTCCCTCTGGCGCCAACACAAAACACATGACCCACTATACGTTTCCCACGCCCATACCCCCCCTTCCAATCCTCTTATTTTTTTTTCATATTTCCCTTTCTCTTTTTTCTTTCAAGTCTTTTTCTTCGTGTTTTTGCTTTTTTATAAAGTACTGAGAGAATGTCACTAATTATTGACAACTGTTTGATTGTTCTTAGTGTCACGAAATCATCATTGGCAGTCTACTCGGTGGCTGACCATTTGTATAGGAGAGAAACGCTAAGGGAGTATTACACGCTCGCATTTATCATGGTCTCTTATTATTTCGTTTTACAGAATTCCCTCTTTGCTCGTCAGTTGACTTTGATTGCGTGCTGTAGCTTTTGAATTGTTGTGATATGCTTTGTTCGCTTCCTTGTAGCTCGTTTTGATTTTGTTGCCCTTGATGCTTGTGTTGTGTGGTGGTGGTGGTGGTGGTGGTGGTGCGTGGTGGTGGTGGTGCTGGTTGGTTGGTAGTGGATGTTGTGGTGGTCTGTTCGAGGCGGACTGCTTTTCTGCATAAAACGTCTTCTTATTCGGATACTGCGTCTCTTACTCTTTTTCATATTGAGCGACTGACGTGGACCTGGGATATCTGTTTAGATCGCTCACGTCGCTGTCATATGCGTATACTTTTATGTGGGTCACTAGCTCATAAGCGTTTAAACTTAAACTAAATGGTTTAGCGTTACAATCCACGTAAACGTATTTATTTATCTACGGGGTCCAGAGCATGGTTGAGTGAAGTTTGTGCGTTTCATCCACATGCCTTAATCCGTCATGATCCATATTTTTATGTGTACCCGGTCGCTAGGTTTTATGTAAACATGTAATAGCAAAATGTTTTGAAATTCAAACCACACATCTCTAGGAACTGGAACTACTGTTTTTTCCAGAGTCAATGCGCATTGTTTAAAAACCTGTGACTTTGAGGAATGATGGTCTGGTATGATCACCAGTTTTTGCGACTGGGAATTTTAGTGATTCGAATATTTATAAGGGTTTTGCGAAATCTTGCAGATAAGCAATAATCAATCCAATAGAAACGAAAACATTAAATATACTAATGTTGTTTCTCTATCAAAAAAATCACAGGATCACTATCATAGAATATAAGTAAATCTTCTTAATAGTTTGTTGTGAGAGTTATCATTAAATTTTGTGGATGTATATTTTCTTTGAATATTGTGGTATTTCACGAATAGTTAATTCAATCCGATTGTTTGAGGTCTAAGATATTATTGGTGTTATATTGAGAGAATTTCAAAACAAAACTGTTATCCATTTTCTATCATCTTCTTATACTTTATTTCAAACATTAATATATATAACCTAATTCTATTGAAGAATGAGATTTCCTTAATACATTCCAGTGCTAAAAGATTAAGTCTTAATGTTGGAATGGTAGAATATAGGAAATTGTTGTGACGGAAGAAGTAGTGTGCTTTTTGGTTCTATTTTATTATACTCACTCTTTAGGAAATATTCCTATGGTTTTGTACAAACAATATTGGATACAATATAAATTAATATAAAAGCAATAGTAGTCAAATAATATTCAGTATTCAAAAGATTTTGGTAAGTGACTATATTGATTGAATTATATTTAGAAAATTAGAATTTACCTGTTGGTGATTCTAATAAGAAGATTTTATTAAGATTTGTAACATTTTTAGGTCTTTCATTTTTATTTATTATATATTATTTAGATTTATTTATTTTGATTTATTATTATTTGATTCCTAATTATTATTGATTAATTATTATTATTATTAAGTATTTAATTACTTAATTTTATTTATTATTTATTAATTTTATATTAAAGAGAATTTTTCATTGGCGAACTTGTTATTTTATTATTCTATTATTATTATTAAATTCGCTTGTGACCAAACTTTATTTTATATTAATTATTTTATTATTATATTTTTATTATTTTTATTTATTAATATTCTTTTATATTTTCTCAATTTTAACTACAATATCTATTATTATATTATTATGATTATTATTATTTATTATAATTTAATTTTATTTATTTATTTATAATTTAACATTTCAATTACTTAACTTTATTAAATTTTTTATTGTTATCCTTTTTATTATTTTTTTTCGTGATTAAATCTCTTACATAAATATCATAATATATTTATTATTATTCTATATATATAATTTAAATTATTATTATCTTTATTAATTATTATATATTATAATTATTATTAATTATTATTAATTTAATGTTTATTTTCAATATTATTATTTATTTTTATTTTAATCAAATATTATTATTATTATTCTCTCATTTATTTTATTTTTATATTATTATTAATTCATTATTATTATTATTTTTATTATATTTATTATTTAATTTATTAAATTTATTATCGTTATATATTATATTTTAATTTTAATTAATTAGTAAAAATATTTTTATTAACTAATATTTCTGAGATTTTTTTTTCCTTTTTATTTATATTATATTTATTATTTACATTATATTTAATTTTCTTTTTTTATATTTAATCATTCGTTTGTTATAGTTGTCTCATTTCTTTTGTTTTTTATTATAGTATGTTTATTCAACTAATCCTATTTATTTTTATTACATTATTTATATTATTTATTTACCTTTATTACATATTATTATTGTGTTTTTATTTTATTTATTTATTTTTAATTATATTTATTATATTTATTATGATCATCATTAGTTTATTGATCTATATTTATATTGTACTTAAGTAAATATTAGATTTTATCTATGATGTGTGGTATGTTGTTATTATTAATTATTACTATAGTGACGTTTATTCTGTACTGTTAATTTAATTGGTGAAGTGTGTGTGCTCTGAATGTGTGTTGTGTGTGTGTGTGTGTGTGCACTGTGTCAATATGTGTGTCACTTATATTTATTTATAGAACTATCTGTAGTAGAATTTGCTTTTCAAATTTCTAATTTTTTTTTAATATAATTTAAAATGTAAGAAAAATTTTGGTATTTTAACTCAGGCAACGTTCAATGAACAATTTGAATTTAGTTAATACTATGAATTAGTATTGTGCAAAGAAAAATTAATTTTTATGACAAATATTTCTGTCAATCTTAAACGACGTATGGTCTTGGGGCACTAAATTGTTTATATTATCTATGGATGTATTTCTTTAAACCGATGAAATTCTATAACAGATGTGATAATACTATATCTGATATAACATGTTAATCATTATCAAACTTATCTCAGTATTTCACTCCTATATAGACACAATACGCTTTCTTCTAAACACGTTACAATTTTTAACTTTGAATGCTATATAATCGGAAAATAAACGTTATAGTATGATGTATATCAGTATAACTCAATTATATATTACAGCTAGCTCGGTCATATATTAAATATGTTCATAATGAAAAACATATTAATTAATGGTATAGTGAATAAATAGATAAGTTTTTTAGAATTGTTTACAATATTATCAATCAAACACTGATTTGACAAAAAATAGAAAATAAATAATAATTTAAAATATCTTTTTTTATTAATAAAAATCGTAATATAATACCAATACATGATCTAAAACTCTATCATGATAAGTCGTAGCAATAAAATTCTGAAATTATACATATATATTCTTAATCATTATATATATATGTATTATAAGAAAACAGTAATATAATTATTTAAAATTTAAATTATTTTAGCAACTATAAATACCTTTACTAAGAAATAGATCTAAAAGTTATTAAATTCACATACAAGTAATTCAATTTCGAATGAAATCCCAAATAAAATAATACGTTATTAAATTAAGTAAATTAATTTCTAATTAATAATAATATAACCTATAATATAATTTAATATTAATTATCTATATGTCCTATTAAATTAAATTATATATAATATATATATTTATCATGTAAATTTTAATAAAACAACAATTAATATTATTTAAATGAGGATGTAGAAAACAACCCAGCATGTGTCTGTAGAAATTACTACAAATTTCCTTATTTGGGGGTCTTTTATTCCGACTCCGAGTCAATATAGCCTTGTGAAAAACTCTCGTAAAGAAATTTGCTATTTTTTATAATAACAATCAATACATGAATAATTTGTCTATACTATTAAAAAATAAAGAATTATGCTAGTCAATAATTTTTCCGTACTATACTTAGTACATATGGAATATTAATAATAATGAATAATCAACTTGTCTAATTTATGCATTAGATATGATACGTATTCAGGATCAAATATGTTAGTATGACTATTAATAGTAAATAATAATTTACATAATTATAATTAAATTATCAACTTATGTAAAAACAATTATATAATATCCTACAATATTTTACACATTATTTAAATAATGTCATGAACAAAATTTGCAACAATAAAAAAGATGCATAATTTTCATATAAGAAAATAATAATATCAGTACCAGAAGGAAGCCTAGATAAAATTTGATTACTGTTAATTTAATACAATAAATAATAAACCAAATAGTTGTATTCATATTAAAAACCGCATATATATATTAGTATTTATAATTATATACATTCCAATATTATATTTTCATAATAATGAATAATAAAATAATATAGTAATTATATTGTACAATATTTATATATTCGATTAACTATAATAAGTTTGGAAGAGAAAATAAAAAGTAACTAACGCACATTTCAAAGAGTTATATGTTAATTATAATATGACGTAATTTTAAGTGGAGTAGGCAAATGCCTGATTGATTGGCTTTCATGCTGAGGGTGGTTGAAAAATCATTCTGTAGCAACAATCACAACAAACGAGTTATTAGCAGATAGCATTCATAGAAATACCCGATGAATTTTGATAGACAATAAGCAAAACAAAATATTAGCTAGTAAATTAAGATCTGTAAGCTCTACGTATAAATTTATTTTTATATTTATAATTTATTTCATTTTGCATTGTTAAAAAAAACAAGCATCTGGAACCAAGAGCACTTTCTACACTTTATTCGATTACGTAGATTTAATAAAAATGACTAGACCTTAACTGGAGGCAGATAACCGAAATGAGCCCATAAAAGAGAGATTTAAATAAATCATATCCAATTTCTGAACAATCAAATGGCAGGACTAAACAGAATTTTTTCATTGTGAATTACATTCACTATTTTTGAGCTAAAAATGGTTCCCAAAAAAAGAATTCGAATAAAACTATCTTTAGATACATTGTATTTGTTTCTTGTTTAATGTTTGCATCACAGTTTGTCGAAATAATTGAAGCGATATATTGTAATTTGTTGCCCGTACAACAATACTAAACCAGCGAAATTAATAGCAAATTGTTACCATTTAAAGCTGATATTTTTGTTCACTGATTAATGATTTTGGATTGGAGTGAAAAAAAAATTAGCCGCTGCTTTGGAGAAAAAAGTTTAGCTTTAGAGGGGAGAGAAAAAGGTAGCACCTTGAGGTAAGAGGGATACGAAAGGGAGAAAGCCATGGAGATGAAGAGAGAAGGCTTAAGATCGAGGCAAGCTCAAAGGAGTTAAGTTAGAGGCGAGAAAGATTATCAGAGAAGCTTGATGCTGAAGAAAACAATTCAACAATGACGTAGTGATAGCATCACAGAATGTTCAGAGCAGCCATAATGCTTCCCATGCTAATAGTATCCGAAGTGAAGCTCCTTTCGCGACGAAAAGAAAACAATGAAAATATTGTTAATGTTGAGTGAAGAAAGCAAGCAAGGGAGAACGATTCTATGGAAAAGGTATGTCAAGGAATATGCCCGATCTATGTATTGATTTCTATATAATAAATGATGTTGAAGGAATATTAAAGAGCTACGAAGGTTGAAAAGTCTTTATTGGAGAGATATTGGGCCACGGAAAGTGGGTACTTACAAATAAAAATAAAAACTAAACCTCCTACGGAAGATGATAATCTAGAGTTTATTACAGAGATTATTGAACTCTTCAAAAGTGGGTTAACAGCAGCGAAATGTAACACGACACATGTGATTATCAATTTTTTCCTGGATAAGTATTTGAATACTTTTCCAAAAGAACTGCAACCTATTTAAGGGAGTCGAAGAAGAAAGAAAACAACCAGAAGAAATAATAACTGTTCTGAAATACATGGAAGCAAAATCGTTTGAGTCACAGCTATAGTCACACGCGAAATCAACAATACCTTGAGAAAAAGCACACATAAGAATAATATTTTAGATCAGAAAGGCAAATGTTAACCTCTACGAATTGTAATCAGAAAGAGCAGAACCAACATGCATCGAGAGCAACTAACATGAAAGCAGGATCGGGTGGGCGGCGACAACAGAACTACGTGCAAGTGCATGAGCCAGAGAAGGCCCACGCTTTAAGTGTCAAAGGAGGGGGCATCTCGCTAGAGATTGTCGAGCCCCTTTTCAACAATAGTACTAGGGGACAAAATTCAGGAAGACAAAAGGAAGAAAACAAACGTGCACGGAGCCTCCGGTCTTATAAGCCGCAACGAAAGGCCCTGAACTACTCAGGGAAAGAGCGAACCCCACCTAATCGAAAATGAAGGTGAAGAATGACGAACGTCACACCTACCTTAAACCGTATGACGGTGAATGCCTTTAAGTCCAAAACCCTCCAGATACGAATTGAAACTATGGTTCGGAAAGTTTGGCCGAAAAGGTTTATTTGGAAACAACAAAAGAATTTGAAGTATTTTTATAAAAAACAAACTTGCAAAAAAATAATTTCTACCTATGTGGATACCCCTTATTACGTAGAGAACAACCGCGGCAGTCCTTCCGGAGGTTTATATGATTTGGTAATCGGGAATGTCAAAAGAGCATTGCCCCATAATTCAGCCTAATCTCGCTTGGAGACTATCAACGTCAAGTGTCGCCTCGGTAAAAAGAGTAGGATCAGTCGCATAAATTTAGGAAGATGCTGTGTCCCATTCCTGAGAAGCGCTGAAGAAGGTTCACAGAAAACTAACCAAACAATCATAAATTTGGATAAAAACAATGCAAGTTTGGAAGATGAGTGGTCTACAGAGACAGTCCAGTCCATCCAATCGATGACTCCATGATAAATTTGTTCGCGCCAACATGAACCATCCATAAATGTGATATGGTGCAAATTTCACCTGAATTAGATTACAGAAAAGATGAAGTTGATCCCCGAAAATCATTATAAATTTGAAGAAACAACGAGAATGATAGTTCCAAGAAACATCATGGTAGAGAGCACGAAGTGTCTGATGAAAACATGGCGTTGAAGATGATGAGATGTGAGAGACATAGACAATCACACGCAAAATGGAGGAAGAGAAGGATTGTAGTGTGGAAGAGGGAACCATGGTGAATTAACAAAACTAATCCCAACGAGCGGAAACCATTAAGAACAGAAAGATCTGTTCCTCCAAAATGAGGAATAAAGAGTTAGTTTTAAAGGAACAGTTAAACACAGGCCCGGAACGCAGGGAGAAGTTGAAGAGTCATCCTCTAAGTATTATTACTGGGCAAGTCAGGAATTCAATGCATCAGGAATTAAAAGTTCGGGGAACAGAAAGAGCAGGGGCTTCGTTTGACAGTCAGTCGAGGCGGAAAAGCATTGTGCAATAACTTCAATAAAAGAAGTGAAAATTGAGACGCCCGAGACTGGCCATGGAAAAAGTGGTACAGTCGTCAATGTTGGTAAACGGCACAATGCAAGTTTGAAAAACAGAGTGTTTTAAGAAAAGACATCGGACAGTATGGGAAAAGTTTGGATTTAATAAAAGAAGTATGTAGCAGAGAGGAGTAGAGAACACACTGCAGGAAAGGAGTAAAGAAGAGCAATGGTCAGGTGAGAGAAAATGGAAAGATGTGAAAACTGTGATGTAGAACAGATAGAGTGTATGATTGACTTGAAGAGTCTCACATGAAGGGAGTCAGCCGCCCCATGGTAAAACCATTGTTTACAAAGGAAGATGAGAGAAATGGCCAGAGAAAGGGAGAGAGTGTCAAATAGACCACAGAAACAACAAAAGAAATGGTGTGATACTATGAAAGGACTTAGAGAGAAAAAGGAGGGTAACGAAGAGAAAGAAGAGGTTAGTCTGGAGGAAAGGGTTGTAAAAGAAACGAAGTAGTTGTATGTCAGAAGGAAAAAAATGCCAGCAAAGATGTCACAACGAAAATAAAAGAGAAAGAGAACTAATTTTTCATATTTTGTGAAAAAATAGATTTAAATATTTTGTGACCCGGCGCAAAACACCCGACTACTCTGACTGTACTTCGAAGAAAGATTTCAAGTTGCCCTAATCCACATGGAGATTAATGTATCCGTCAATGACCATTAAGGCAGATCATATGCCGACAAACACATCTGCGCCATTATCAGAATCTCTACAGAAGAAGGGCACGATGATGGACCAAGTTAAATCACGTTACATAAAAGCAAAATTACCAATCATAGTGTGGTGTTATATTGTTATGCAATTATACACGTAATATAAAACATTGCTTCATTTATGTATTTAGTATTGTAAAGTAATGGCCAATATTGCCATTGCAATATATCTTTCATTTGTCTATTACGTTATGATTGTTAACTCACACTCTTTCTCACATTTTGTAAATATGTTAACATGAGAAAATGACACCAAGAAAACTTGTTTTCCAGGACACCTTTGAGAAAGCTAAGTGATTGGTTCATTTCAAAAAAAACAAGATTTAATCATGTTACTATATCTTATAAGTATTATTAATATTAATTAATATTTATTTATATATTATTTTATATTTTAACTTTAAAAATTATATGATTTATATTAAAATAAATTATGTTTTGTTG
This sequence comes from Trachelipus rathkii, assembly GCA_015478945.1. Lineage (NCBI taxonomy): Eukaryota > Metazoa > Arthropoda > Malacostraca > Isopoda > Trachelipodidae > Trachelipus > Trachelipus rathkii. The sequence goes on from JABUQX010077243.1 coordinate 20,127, forward strand.
TATATAATATAAAGTGTATAGAATAATATAATTGATTTATATAATGTGACAGCTCACAAATTGTTAATAAATGCATTTGGGCTTTATGTTTCGATTTTAGAAGAAAATTGAGATTTCTTGTGAACGAAGCTCAATGTACGAAATACCAATTTTCGGTCCTGCTAACATGTATAAATATAACATTTGTTTTCAAAAAACAATAAGTGGATACTCATTTTGTAATAAGTAGGAATAGAGCATGAAGAGTTAGAACGGAGTGGACGACGATGCTATATTAATGGAATTAAAATATCGAAATTATATCTTTTTGCGAGAGTTTATTTCAAGGTGCTTACAGTTGGTATGCGCTTGTCGCCTGGTCTGATCAATTTTATTATTTTGAAATGGGATATTTCTGTATAGGGCAGTTTCTTATTTTATATTTTGTAAAAGTTATTTAGTAATGTTTTTTTAAATGTAAAATGAAACAATGGTGTTTAATCTGTGTTTTAAATATAATTGTGGTTATAATTGTAATTTTTCGCATTGGCTATTAAAAGCATTCGGCGGGAATTGCGAGTGCAAGTGCATCGCTCGGGACCAGTACACTACGTAAGAAAGTTAAACGATGAGCGCAGCCGCTGGTTAAAAGCTATGAAAGAATTTATGGCACTGAAATGCACGGAGATGACAGATCCTATGAAAAACTCTGATGTAGGATGTTGAACAAAAATATTAGAGAATAGTTAGGATCAGAATAGCTTTTCTATAAATGTGGAGCCAGAGGTGTTATGATATACGAACTTCAGAGGTGAACAATGATACCAGGTTTTGGAATGAATGATGTCGAGCAAAGACTTCTGCCCCGCTCACCGACCCATTCACGCTAGATAAGGGCAAAAAATTAAGAGTACAGGAAAAAAGGAAAATACAATGAGTAAACAAGCTGTGTGGGGGCGGGAACTCCGTGTGGCGGAAGACAGTCAGCGTAGTGGATCACTTGAGTGATGAAGGAAGAAAGCAGAATCAGATAACACACTAAGTGTAACTGGAACCCATTATATCCGATTGTCAACGAGGTCATCAAGAGGAGAGATGTTATAAGAAAAACAAGTTGTTTTTGTTGTGGAAAAAGAGGGCACAGAATTCAAGATTGCCGAAACAAAAGATCGCAACAAGAAAGCATAAATACTTCAACCAGAAAACAAGAGACCAACACTAACACCAATAATGGAAGAACAGGAACCACGAAAACATTGATTTGCCCTTACTGCGGTCAGGATCATCTAATGAAAGATTGTGTTGATTTTAAGAGGGACTATGTTAGAGAATCTACAAGAGCATCAATTAAGAAAGGTACGAGGGTAACGAAAATAACGTAAAAACATACTCCCTTGGAGTGTAGTAGGCGTAGAATTAGCAAGGTGGGCGATGGGGGGGGTGATTAATAAGAATGGAATGAGCGGGTGTTAAAATGAATGATGAAAGACCGCTTGCAGTGGCCCCAATACACATTGAACGACAAAAACGTATATTAATGTGTACACTGGCACGATATGGAGGGAAGCATGATTGTAGTAGTAGCTTGGTAGTTGATGTGGATACAGATAAGTGAGATAGAAGATAGCTTTAGAAAATCGTTACATTAATGGGCTCATTAGCCGCACTGATGTGGTGAAGATACTAAGCAAAGATTGAGATGTAGAAACAGGTTATTCAAAGTTATGCAGTGAGACGAAAAAGACAAAAGTAATGGACAGAGACAACAAAAGAGGAGTACAACGGAGATAATGTGAGGCTGGCACTATGATGGTATGAGAGGTAATGCTCCTTAGATGACTGGGAAGGTTAATTATAGTGAAAAGGTAGGAACGGTTATATTGTCGTATATTTAAACAAGACAATGAGGAAAATATAATAGGAAACGAGGTATAGGGGTCATAAAATCACATTGTATCAGTTTTCATCTTGAAAAAATCAAAAGACTTGTCAGTTTCAAGAACACGAAGGTTATTCCTTGCGGACTTGAGTCGAAATGCAAACATCGCGCGGGCATCGACATACAAATTTGCGACATTAGAAAGAAAATGTACCAACCTAAAAACAGGATACGTAAATACTTTATAGAATAAGTATGGCCTGATCTGGTATTAGGAAACCATACTGTGTATGGACAGAAAAGAGTTTAATCATGATTTCACACTGATGTGAATATTTAGTACAATGCTGTTAAATTCTGGCCCTTTACTTTGGTTAGTGTTATTATATGAGCGGATGAAGATTATACATTATGCAAGTCTGGAATTGTTGTGGCCAAAGCGGTGGAATTGATTGAAAAAGGGAATAAGTTAATAGAAGTAAAGAGTGTGTGTGAATTAGAAGCAAAACCAAGTAAAAGAGCAAAAACGAATCACTTGCGCAGGAAAAGATCCTCCAATAAAGAAACCAGCATTCTAACTACAGAAAACCAACGAGAAGAAAGTCATCAGAGTTTGGCAGAAGGTTTGAAGACAGAATAAGTAAGGACGAACATGATGTAGGATATACCGATAAAGTGGCACACCACATTAAATTGACAGACGAAACCCCAATTAAACAAAAAATTCGGCGGTTCAATCCAAAAATACAAGCTTTAGTAGATGAGGAGTTAACTGAGTTAGAAGAACAAAAAATAGTTCAACCATCAAATAGCCCCTGGAGTAGCCCGATAGTACCAGTTGTGAAGAAGAATGGTAAAATGAGAGTCTGTATAGACTATCGAGTTTTAAATCAAAGAACCATTAAGGATAGCTTCCCATTACCTATAGCTGCAGATTATATTTATAGTCTGAAGGGCTCAGTCTATTTTTCCCTTCTCGATATGACAAAAGGTTATTACAACGTGCCCGTAGACGAAGAGTCAAGACCTTTAACTGCTTTTTCTACCGCTACTCGACATCTGGAGTTTGTCAGGTTGCCTTTTGGTCTTAGCAACAGTCCAGCTACTTTCCAGCGACTGGTCAACCTGATGCTGAAGGGTTTTGATTGGACCCAAGTAATCGCATATCTTGATGATATTTTAATTCTGGGAAGAAATTTTGAAGATCACTTGAAAAATCTGAAGAACGTTTTAGTGAAGCTACGAGAATATAACCTGAAAATCAAGCCGGAGAGGTGCAGTATTTTCAGGCGAAAGGTTAAGTTTTTGGGGCAAGAAGTAAGTGAGAAGGGATTATTGCCGTTAAAAGACTACATTAGAGCTATTAAAGAAGCCAAGATTCCAAGGACCGTGAAACAACTGCAGAGCTTCCTAGGAAGTATAAATTATTATAGAAGGCATATACCTAATGCCGCTCAGTTGATGAAGCCCTTATCGTGTTTAACATCGGGAAAAAATTTAAAATGGACCACCGAATGTCAGTACAGCTTTGATCAGCTAAAAGAAGCATTAACTGAAACACCCATCTTGTCATTTCCTGACTATAATAGTGCCCAGCCACTCGAGTTATATGTAGATGCCTCAGGAACTGGGGCTGGAGCTTGCTTAAAGCAACAACAAGGAGGAGTAACCAAGGTGATAGCCTATGCTTCAATTTGTTTTAGTGGAGCCCAAATACATTACAGTACACTAGAAAAGGAATTGGCTGCATTACGCTGGGGAGTGAAAACGTTTAAGGTCTTTTTAAGGTGTCGCAGATTCGTTATTTGGTCAGACCATCAGCCGTTGACTTACCTGCATAATATGGCCGGAATTAATTCTCGAATAGCCAGAACTTTAACAGACTTAGCAGAATATGATTTTGAGATCCGGTATATACCAGGCAGACTGAACTTCATCAGTGATTTTCTCTCAAGATGCGGACCCGATGATGCTGCAGAGGCGGTGGCCTTGGAGCAGGAGCAAGATTCAATACCGTTTGGATTCAACATACAACTTGTCCCTGGAGGAGGGAATTCATTGTTCCAGGCCGTGGCCTTGTACCTTTTCGGGAATAAGGATCAACATAAGACGCTTAGAGAAAACGCTGTGAGTGAGATTCAAAAAGATATAACCAAGTATGGGCTAAACGATAGTAAACATCACAGACAACAATTGAAAAGGATGGGCCATACAGGAACATTAGTGTCCGGTGAAGTTGTTGAAGCGTGTGCAAGAGTAAACAACATGTCTATATGGGTGTACCATGGAAAAGAACTTAAGATACAATATAATACTAACACAATAGAAGAGTTACCCGTCTGCCATTTACGATGTGTGGATGGTGTTCACTTTGACTTGTTGGTTCCGGAAACGAAAGAAGTTCAATCTTTGGATCTTTTCGGTGGAAATGGGATTGTTTATGATTTAGTTGATGTATGCAGTGATGGTAGTCCTTGTAAGGAAATTGTTCTGTTCAACCTCTTGGATGGGGCAGAAGGCGAAGAAGAGGAGAGGGCAAGTGACCAGGAAGAAATTGAAGGGAGTGAATCGGGAGAAATGCAGAGTGCGAGTGACGAGGAAGAACAGAGTAGTTTAGAGGAAAATGAACAAGATTTAACTGGAATTGAGTTACCTAGATTGAAAGAAGACCTTGTATATGTTTACGATGAAGAAAGATTAAAAACACAGATAAAAAAAGAGACAAAAAGATGATCCACAGTTAAAAAGAGTGAGTGAGGTGGTTTGTGGAGAACACACAGAAGTGGAAAAAATTAGACTAATGAAACAGAATCATGTACTTCGATCTTTCAGTAGATATGTACGAGAAATCACCTGTCAAGAAGGTTACCTAATGAAATCAATAGAAGGAAGACCAATTCCTATGATTGCTTATAAAGATATGTTCCATCTATGTATAGACATGCACAAAAAATATTTCCATATGGGAAGAGATAAATTACTAAAAAAGACAGAAAGTATAGCTTGGCACCCAAAGATTTATTATATTTGTAACACAATCACTAGAACTTGTATAAAATGCCAGGAAAATAAAGGAGTTCCAGCACGAAGGAATAAACCACCAACATGGAAAATAAATGCTAAGAGTCCTTTTGATATTGTTGCATTGGATTTAATGAAACTACCAGTAACAGCCAAAGGAAATAAATATGTGTTAGTGGGAGTAGATGTCTACTCTAAATGGTTAATGGCTGTGGATGTTCCGAACAAAAAGGCAGAAACCATACTGGAAACTTTTCGTAATATGTTGGCCACTTTCTTGAAGAATCCGAGAGAAGTTCAAACGGACAATGGTTCGGAATTCAGAAATCAGATGATGGATGCCTTTTTGGAAAAAAGAAATATCCACCATAGATTGACCGCGGCTAACACCCCACAAACAAACGGGATTGTAGAGAGGGTAAATAGGACCATATTAAACATGTTACGTATGTTGGATGATAAAACTACATGGGATTCTTGTTTGGGTGACATAGTCAGCACTTACAATCATAGTTATCATCGAGAACTGAACCAGACACCAGCCAGTTTGTTTTTGGAGAACGTAAAAAAGAAAGAATCAGAAGAAACAACTTGGAAAAAGAAGGATCCTAACTACGAACCCTTTAAGTTGGAAGAATTAGTGCTAAAGAAAAATAATTATAAGGGTCATGCAGTACAAAATAAATTAGCTAAGAAGTATCACAGACCATATAGAATTGTTAAGATCTATGGAAACGGTGTGTTGTATGATATCCAACATAAATATAGGAGTACATTATTATACAGAATACATCAAGTACATCTGAAGAAATTTTATGAGGTACCAAAAGAGTTAGAAGAGAAAAATGAGGAACCAGAAAAGGAAAATTCTATGTCTGAGAATAGTTTCGAGGGTTTTGATCCTTTGGATTTCCGTTCTATTCCGAGAGATTTTGAAGGTTTTGAGGAGGGAACGGTAAAGACTTCGTTTCCACTTAATTGGAAACGACTTGAGCATTTTAGTATCCCTTTGGGATCAGTTGAAGAAAAAGAGAAAGAATATATGGACGTAGGGATACAAGTTGAAGAAATGTATGGACAAAGGTTGTTTGAGACTGGAACTTACGAAGGAAGTTCGCTGGAAGAAACTATTAATATGTCTGATGAAACTATATATTATGACACTATAAATATGGAATCGATTGTCGAGGAGATCCACAGAGAATAGAATGATGATTAAATTATATATTGTAAAAAAAAAAAAAAAAAAAAAAAAAAAAATTTTTAGTAAGCTTTTAAAATGCATTTTCTTATCAATCGGTAAGAGATTGGTTTGACAATGCAGCATAAAGAAGTGTGTTTGTCTGGGTACTCTAAGGATGAGTATTTCAGTAATATGAAATAAAGTATGATTGCCTCAATAATCAAAGAAGATTGTTTTGGCAATTGAAAGAGAAGTTACACCAATGACCAGAAATGGTTCCCTTGGTGAAAGAAATAAAACATTGTCCTGATAATCAAAGAGATTGCTGGGACAATGGAAATTAAGAAAATAGATTGCCTTGGTGGTTGGAAAAACCGGTTGCCTTGGCAGTTGGGAACTAGGAGATTAAGAATAAAATGGAAAGAGACTGCCTTAACAATATAAATAAATTATTGCTTTGGCAGTTATGGAAAAATTTTGAATATTTAAAGAAATAAAAGACTGGCTTGGTAATATGAATACATTATTGCTTTGGCAGTCAGAAAAGACAGTAGAAATTTTGTTATCATTGAAGTAATGGTTGTTTTATTTGATTATTTCAGAATGACTACCAGACGAAGGACACCGAATCCAGATGAGTTGTCATCAGAAAAGATTGTAGTTGTCGGAGACAGTCGGGTGCGAGCCTTAACCGAATACCCAAGGTGGGCCCCATACACAGATATACAATTCTATTATAAAAATGGCATAAAATTGATGGAGATGTTACAACTCACAGAGGCCATTCTAGAACGGAATATGGAATTAGGAGATGACTTGATTCAAATAGTCATTTTAGTGGGGTTGCATTGCGACTTTACATGCTTAAAGAACTTCAGAAGAACCAACAAACAAATTATGGTACCTAACGAAGAGTTGGAAATGGAAAGATTCGTAGTAACTCTGGGAAGATATTTGGTTAGATGGGGAAATCAATATCCATTTTGCATGGTAATCTGCACCATACCATTTACACCCGACTTTGACCGCTATAATTATAAAAGACTGAGAGGTAGCTTGACAAGAGAACAACTCGAACAGCAATATACCAACAGAATGAGTCAACGTTATTTGCGAGATTTTGTGGACATAATTAATGACTTTTATGTTCAATGGAAGGAATATATACGTCCTACGCTTGCTCTGGCACGGATGGGGCAGTATACATGGAAAGAGACTAAACCTAGGAGACAAGGCACAAGAAATAGAATCGACCCTCGAGAGAACATGGAACCTTATCCTGGCCAGACCACTGATGGACTTCACATGCGTGAAAAAGCTGTTAAGCACTTTTGGAGATTATGCAAAGAAGGGATTAGACAATTCAAAAAATTTAGTAAACGTGGATATGAATGGGAGGACAATCATTATGATATGGGATTGTGGACTATAGATCTAGACCCAGTGGAACAAAGACCTTATAATGATGACCCACGAACATGGGTGGAAATCAGAAGTGGATGGATGGAAAGGGATTTCCTAGATGAAAGCACACAACTAGAAACATTGAAAATTCATTATGTAAAGGTGATAAAAGAACGTACCACGAGAATCCTTAAACGAGACGTATGGTATGACGAAATTAAAATAGAACCAACTAATGAAGTAATTGAAGTGGATGAAAGTTAAGAGGTGAATTCATAAAAAGCCATACGATGTGGTCGTGGGGCGTCTGGGAAAACCCCATTGTAGGGCCTAACCAAAAACTAATTAATCCCAAGACACCAGGTAAGCTTTATCCTTGTCATATTTGTAAAAAATAGGGTTGTAACTATAAAAGCTAAAAATTGTAAATATTCAAATTATATGTATATGTAGGACACAATCTAAAAGAATGCGAAAGAGATATGATATATATATATATATATATATATATATATATAAAAAATATATATAATATATATATATATATATATATATATATATATATATATATATATATATATATATGTGTGTGTGGATGTGTGTGTGGATTGTCTGTATGTATGTATGTATTTATATAGAGGTGTACGTGTTATGTGTAAAAATTTTAGATATTAGTAATAAAAGAATAATATTAGTAATTAAACAAATTTTTAGTAGTCTAAAAAAGAAAGTGTAAATATTAGTAGGAGAGGTAGGAATAATTCTAAGTTTCTCCTAACAGAGTAATTTGTATATAATAAAAATAATAGAATAATTAATTATATACAGAATAAACAGAATAAAATATAAGAAGTAGAGCAGAGTTAATAAAAAACTGTAATAAATATATAACAGAAAAGAGTACTGATAAAAATAACGCTGAATATCATATTGTATTTGTTTCTTTGAAGTGCTATGTAATGTGAATAATAATATTATTGAATGTCCTTTACAGAAATAAAAGAACATCGAAAGGAAATTTTTAGGATGGCAACACTCTCGTGACGTCACAAAAACGAACTAAGATGGCGAACACAGAGCGCGAAATCACTCACTTGTCATTTTGAGCTGGAACTGTCCAGAAGTGTTTACCGTCTGTGATATTTATATTTCAAGTTAGGATAAATTCGGGTCTATAAAGACTAGTGTTTGTAAATAAAATATTTTAATAGCTTTGTTTAGGAACTTTGATAAGATTTTAATACAAGCATATTTTTGATAACAAAGTATTTGAAGTTGTATATAAAGGTAATATTTTGTAAATTTATTTTTGGTAAATTATTTATTGTAGATTTTCGCATTGGCAATTTTCTCGATTGAGAAAACTTAACAGTAGTTATTTAAATATCTGAAAGATTTTTGCAATGGCCATTTTCTCATTGTGAGCATTTAACAGCAGCCATTTTATGATTTATTGAACTTAGCATTGGCAATTTTCTCGTATAGTAGACTGTAATTGTGATTAAGCTAGTTTACTTGTTAAAAGATTAACCTAAATTTGTTGTGGAATTATTAGTTTAGGATAATTGATATTATGGTATATGTTGAAACATAACCTTACGTAACACTACAGACCAGCTAAACTTGATACGAATTAGAATTTAGAAAGTTAACAATGCTAGTATTTTAGTTTGATTTTGAAGAATAAAGTGTGTAGGAAAACCTAAATTAAATAAAGAGGTTTTTAGGATAGTTATAATAAATAATAAAAGATTTAACGTATAATCAGAAATTGTGTAATTTACGAGAATTATTTATTTATTTCGTTTGCTGAAAATTAAAGAAAAGAAAATACTATTTATTTTACTGAGTTATTCCTTGAGTATTTATATATTATTTTACATAGATTGCTGATATTTTGATAAACTTTAGTTGAGAAATATATTAAGTTGGTTGTAGACATTTTGAAACTTGCCGGTTGACGCCATTTTGAATTAATTGACCGACGCCATCTTGGAAATAACCGACCATCGACTGGGACAGTTAATGATAAAGAAAACATAAACCTTATAACTGACTGAAATAGTCTACATTTGTTTGACATAACATAGGTTAATAATAGACCGTGGACATTAACTTGACAGTTTGAAAGTGTGTATTGGACTTGTATTTAATTAGCATAGATCCAATTGAGACTTTGATATTTTTCAGTTGTCTTACGTTTGAAACTTTATAACTTAGAATTTAGAAATAGACTTGAAGTGACTTTACGCTTTGATGATCCACATTAGTTTCGACTTAGATGTTTTTGAAACGACTTTTTAGTTAACTGTTCTGAATTAACTTTCGACTTCGATATTTTGAAGTAGCTTTTAGTTAATTGTTTTGAATTAGAATTGGACTTTGACATTTTTGGAATTGACTTTATGTTAAATCAACTTGAATTAATTTTCGACTTTGGTAAGTTTTGAAAGGCACTTCATCCTTGAATAAATTAGATGACTATAGTGACTTTGAATTTCAACCGTGATACATTGACTTTGAAGGCAAATTAACTTTGTAAATCAAACATTTTTCCTAACCTGGATTTTATTATTTTTGAAATTGACTTCGAGACTTTGAGAATTTTTAACCAGATTGAACATTTTAGATTTGAATTTATAGACTTGTGTTTCGATTAGGAATATTGGTGTAACATTGAAATAACTCAACTGAGGTTTGAAATAACTCAGCCTGGTTTGATTTGACAATGAAACTTGAATTTAATATTTTAATGGTTTGAATAAAATCTATTTTGGTTTGGGAAACTTTGAGAATTCATTGAAAGCATTTCGTTTCGGAATCCTTAGAGGTCTAGAAAGGACCTTGACATTTTTATATGAGTTTTTGTTTGTTTTTCTTTCTTTGGATTTATTATTTAACATCAGACTAAATGGAATGAAAACGCAACTCGTTCGAATACTTTAATTTATTTAATCGGGTTTAATGACCATTGGTTGAATTGACAAATAGAGTAAGATTCTAGACATCCATTTTGAGGGGAAATTCATCTGAAAAGTACTAACTACAGACTCTACTCTACTATGTGACAAGGATAGAGATTTAATAGACAAATTTTTGTTTTATTTTAATAACGTGGTAATAGTTTGACAAATCAGTTTCAGTTTTGACACAACGCTTTGATCAGTTTAGTTTATTTTTGCCACTATACACAATCAGCGTGACAGTTTATTTAGTTTCAAATTTGGCAATTTTATTGGGTGGTGCAGTATATTTGAGGCCGTCTTCTGTGCACTACCACAACGAGGGTGTGCGGAAGAGACGTCGCATAACAGAGGCGGAAAACCAAAAATTTCTACAATTTGAATGTCATAAGAAGAAACAGGAGGGAAAAACAATCTCTTCGAGTTGCTGCAGGCGAGCCATTTCGATGAAATCGATGTCAGGTAAAGGAGAAATGGCGTTAATTCGGGATAGAGCGTCGGCAGGAATGTTGTCTTTACCTTTTATATGGCGAATATCAGTGGTGAATTGTGCAATAAATTCAAGGTGGCGGGCTTCACGAGGGGACCTGTTTAACAGTGGAAGCTGTAATGGCATGCATGATGGGTAAATGATAAAAAGAAGCTACCGTGGCACAAACGGTAGAGCGACGGAGTCGCATATCAACGGCGAATGGTGCTATGAATTCCAGGTGGCGGGCTTCACGAGGGGACTGTTTAACAGTGGAAGCTGTAATTAAATTAGAAAAAAAAAAAAATGATCGGTTATGATATGGAATTCACGACCTTCTATGAAATAGCGGAAGTGCTTAATAGCTAGATAGATTGCGAGAAGTTCCCTACCAAATGCACTGTACCTTGTTTCAGGCGGCCGGAACTTTTTAGAAAAGAAGGCTAATGGACGCCATTCGTTATTAATGAACTGTTGCAGCACAGCTCCAGCCTGCAATCTGGAGGCGTCAGTGTTTGATCCCTAGTCGGGGCTGTGGTTTCGGATGGAAATCATTGAGTAATATAGAAGAGCAAGAGCTCCTTGAATTGGATTGAAGGCATCTAGTTGCTTCGTCGTCCATATCGACAGTGACAGAAGAAGCAGATCCTTTAAGTGGTCTTTAAGAAGTGGACGGTTAAAGAGGAAGGAGAATTTGGCGCAGCTGGGATGAAGCGATGGATAAAAATTACCATGCCTAAGAAACGACGAAGTTGACGCTGTTTGACGGGTTTCGGAAAGTCACGAATCGCTGCTACACGATCCTCAAGAGGACGAATACCGTCGGCAGAGATTGTATGTCCGAGAAAGGTTAGAGATGAAACTCCAAATTCACATTTGGAAGAGTTGATGCATAGACCAAATTCGCTTAGTCTGGTAAAAACTTGCCTGAGATGTGAAGTGTGTTCTTCTGGAGAAGCACTGGCAATCAATAAGTCGTCTATGTAGGCGAAGACGAAGGGTAAACCGCGTAAGACTGAGTCTAGAAGACGTTAAAATGATTGACTTGCATTTCTTAAACCGAATGGCGTGCGAAGAAATTCGTAAAGACCGAAGGGAGTGATAATGGCGGTCTTATGGATGTCGTTAGGGTTCACAGGAATTTGGAAAAAGGCGGAAATTAAGTCGACCTTTGTGAAGATAGTACAACCAGAGAGGTGGGATGTGAAGTCTTGTAAATGAGGCACATTATAACGGTCCGGGCGGGTGATCGCATTTAGGCAGCGATAGTCGCCGGTGGGGCGGTAGTCTCCATTAGGTTTGAGTACCATGTGCAAGGGGGAGGCGTAGTCGGACTTTGAAGGTCGGATGATGCCCTTCTCTAAGAGAGATTCAAACTCTAACTTTGCCGCTTTGAGTTTGTCCGGTGCAAGACGTCGGGCGTGAGAGAATGGAGGTCTGCCGTAAGTTTCAATGTGATGAACGACATTGTGTTTCACTGGAGGAAACTTGGAGACTGGAGAAAGAAGTTCAGGAAAATCGGTAATTAATAATTGATTAAAATAAAGGCCTATCAAAACTTCTACTCAGGTAATAACACCCACCTCTATTAACCATAAGACGGATTCCTCAATTGCAGTAAACAGTTTATACAACTAAAGATTTCTTTTGTTTAATAGCTACCACTGTAGCTATAGCATATACTAGGGACTTAATACTACGTTAAATAAATGGGAGGGAATATACACCTACTGTGAAAACCCAGGCAACCCTCCCCGGGCCCGGACAGTGAACCCTGCGTTTCCTTCGTGGTTCCTATTCCACTTACCACCTATGTTCCTCCTACAGAGGAATCCACACTATTCCCTTCTTTTACTAAATTATCTCTTGGGCCAAATACCCAACCATCTAAACCTGGAAAGACAGAAACAAGAGTTAGCTATAAAAGAAATAAAATGAAATAAAAAGTGCTCATAACATAGCTGGTACATAAGCGTGCATGCTCTTGCAATTCGTGAGAAGAACTTCACATAAAAAGCCAAGCAGTACAGAACACAGAATCACAAGCCAAGACAGCATGCTGAAAAAAAACAAAAAACATAAAAACTCTCATACTTATATCTTTCTCTCCCGCACCTTTTTTCCTTCAACATATTCTTTTATACCTCTCACATCTACTCTTCCTTTGGTAAACACATCAGCTAACTGCTCTTTCGTACTTACCCACACTACTTTCTTTATCCATCTTCTACATATTCTTCATACACATGATGTTCAGTCTCAAGGTTTGCTCTCACACTGTGTTGCCGATAAACGCCTCTTGCAGAGTTTTTTACACTGTCCAGTATACATAACACTTTCCAACCCTAACCCACCAAATATTTCTTTCAAACGTTACACGTGTATACTTCTTGGTGCACATTCAATCCATAGCCTCCGCCTCAATAGTAGACCTTGCCACCCTACGCATACATTTAGACTTCCACACAATAGGACACCTATTCCCACAACCATCCTTTATCGACACAATATAACCCCCTTGTGGATGCACTCTTCCTTCCGTTCCATAAGACGCATCTGTATACACCTCTACTTCCACATCTCTTCCTAATTTCGCCAACCATATCCCCATCTTTTCATTTTTCATTCTTCTCGCCATTCCAATCAGCTTTCTCATTTCCTCTACTTTACCCCCTTTAAAATACCTGCTTCTGTCACTCACAGCAAAACAAAGATCAGGTCTAGTCTGACCACATAACCAATTCATTTGCCCCACCAAAGACCTATACGCAGTTAATTCGTTTTCTTCCATATCCCTATTACCATAATATTCACGATTATCAGGTATTTTTATTCCTTCCATATACCTCTCCTGCTCCAACCACACACCACTCTTTTCATCATGTATCTTTACCCCTATGTACTTGAAACTCTGTTTTTCTTCAGAACCTATTTCCAGTTTTTCTTTCATTCTTCTGATCACCGTATTTAAAAACCTTTCAGATCCACCAAAACAAAAATCATCAACATGAGTACACATGATCCCTATTAACTTACCCTTTCTCTTCCACCAAAACAACACATATTCTAACTTGCTTCGAACACCCCCTAACTCTATAATCACAGCGACTACCTTGTCATACCACGCCCTAGCGGCATCCTTTAACCCATACACCGTTTTCTTCAATTCCCAAACATGACTTTTTTCCTTTGCTTCTTTTGGTGGCATTACACATATTTTCCTTTTTATCCTATCACCCTGTAAATACGCCGTTTTTATATCAATCGATTGACAAATCCACCCTTCACGCTTTATTATACTAAGACATAGTCTTAACACTTCACCAGAACACGTAGGTGCCTCCGTCACAAGTTCCCTGCCCATTTCCTCAAAACCCCTAGCCACCAGCCTTGCTTTACATATTTCCTGTCCTCCCACTACTTTATCCGTTATAACCCATCTCAAAGATTTCTTTGTCCAAACATCTTTACCCTCCTAATAGCCACTCCTTCCACCCAATTATCAATTTCCTTCAGTTTTGCTTGTAAAACTCTCTCATCATCACAATCCCCTATCCAAACCTCTTCCTGCTCCTCTATACACTCTACATCCTTATAATCATTAAAATCTATCCACTTACACTCGCCACTGTTCACATTCTGTATGTTAAAACTATTACTCCATTTTTTACTGGTCGCTTTCCCAGCCCTACTTAAAACTTTCACATCTAGTTTTTCTTCTGTATCTTTATTCGTGCAAGTGTACCTCTTACCCACCTTGATCCTCTCCACCCTTCTCTCTTCAGCTTCTCTTCTTGATCTTCCTCTTCAGTTTCTGTTTCAGTTTCACTTTCTTCATCAACGATGTTTCACCAAGGTGTTCTTTCCTCCTATTCCCTCAAATTATCCTCAAAAAACACAGCTCTAACGGGTTGTTTCAAAAACGTAAACTTCTTTTTTTCTCTTCTCAAAACCTTCTACTTCTTTAGGTATTCCCGGCTATTTCCCCCTGTGAATATGACCCTGATACGGTCCCGTAACGTATCCCCCGTTTTTCACATAACGTCTTAACGTCTCTGCAATTACTTTTGCTGGTCCTCCACTGTTTTCTATTTCCCTTTATAATAAACACTATCCCAATTTCAGCCACTTCAGATGGTGATCCGTTTTGCTCATTGGCTCTCTTTACCCGTCACTGATTCTTGCTGAATGTGTTGTTTTTTATGGAGCATGTAGTTGCCTTAAGATTATGCAACAACCATTACTTTCACACCTACACTTTCCCAATTTTCATCTGTGCAATTAGGGAACCAGCAATTTTTTCCATATACCAACTGATTTGGTGAATAACCACCTTTATTTAACAGACTATTCTTAGCTGACACTGCCCAATAGAGAGACAGCCTTTGTTCAGCTCCTTCATCGATCATCTTCCTCATGCCATCCTTAAGTAAACCCACAATCTTCTCACACTGTCCATTGCTCCAGGGACTTTCTGCAGCCGTGGCCCACTGCACCATACTGAACCTTTCACATAGGATTTTCATCTCTTCATTTTGGAACTCTAGCCCATTGTCACTAAAAAACCTCTCGGGTGCTCCAAAAACACTGATCCACTTTTCCAATATTACTCTCACAATCTCTTTTGGTTCCTTACTCCTTACCCAACTTGCCTGACAAAAACTGGTTCCAAGATCCACCATCACAATAAATCTCTGACCTTCTAATTCACCGAGGTCCATTGCCACTGTCTCATTAAAACCTCTTGCTAGAGGTAAACCCACCACTGGACGTCTCGGAGTCTTTTGGTATTTAATGCAGGCATTGCAATTCTCACTAACCTGATTTATACACTCCTGTATACTTTTACCCTCATCTCTACCCCATTCTTCTCCATAAGCATCCCTCATCAATTTCCATAATCTATCTCTGCTTGGGTGACCAAATTGTATATGAAGTTTAGTGACAATCTTTTCTTTCCGATCTTCTTTGAGCAACTCCTCTTTTATATTACCTATCCACCAAACCTCCCTCTTCACACCACTCTTCACACCACCCCGTAAAGGTAACTTTAAATGACCCTTATCATTTATCCAACACTGAACCTCTATACCATCCAATTCACTTAGAACCACACTATTGTTCATCACCTTAATTGTTACACCAAGATTTTTTAAAGATTCATATCCTAATAACCAGGGTATATCCCCTTTTACTAACTCAAGTTCTCAACAAAAACCTCTTACCTTTTATACAACATGGAACTAATAATCTTTTCACACTTTTATAGGTAGTTTCACCGAAAACATAACTCACACTCGTATTTTCCATAGTTTCTTCCATCTTCTTTCTCTCTTCCTTACTGAAACTACCCAATAAGCGGCCTAGTCACTTTTCACCAATAACATTCTTTGAACACCCTGTATCTACAATTGCACATATCGACTCATATTCTTCATCAATACTCTCACTCTCTATTGCTCTATTACAAAAAATCTTCTCGTCTTTCTTACCTTCTTCACTTGTTCTACACTTACTCTCATCCTTTCGCATCATCTCTCTTTCTCCTCGTGCACCACTGAAAACAGACCTTCTCTGAAACTGAATATTCTTCGGACATGCCGCAGCAAAATGGTATATGGAACTACATATTACACACTTCATTATCTGTCCATACTTATTTTTTCTATTAGTTCTTTTATCACCACCGGAAAATTGATTCTTTCTCTCTTCCATCTCGTCCTTTCTCTTGTCATACCTATCATGACTCACCCAACCACTTATCCCACCAGTTTCATTCTCCTTTTTTCCTATCCCTTCACAAACCACCAAACCCATGCACCTTTACCACAATATGCTAACACCATCTGTCTTTGAACCCTATCCACATTTGCTCCTCTATACAAATGCACACATTTTAGTCTCAACCCAAATAACTTTTCAACATCTATCTCTACTCTCAATACCTTCATATCTATTCACATACTCTCTTATGCTCTCATTATCCTGTCTTTTCACATAAAAGAACTCCAGTATTCTGTCATACCTATCCCTTTGTTCCTCCTTTAACATACTTTCATCGCCAGCACTAACAAATCTTTTCAGACACCTTCAATCCTTGTCCAATCTTGAACCTTCAAATCAACATACAGACTCAAAACTTTTCTCCGCAAAAATCAATATTATTTTCACTGCGGACGTCACAGTTCTTAATACCTCCACTAAGTACACCACTCCATCTCTTCTTCCACAATCATATTCATTGGGATTAACCCCATCTCCATTAAACACTGGACACAACCTTCTACTCACCCTTTCATCCTTATCACTTTTTTTTGTCCATTGTTAACACATGTCCCCTCAGAGCGTAGTTTCGAACTACGCTCTGCTACCACTGCGTTAAAATAAAGGCCTATCAAAACTTCTACTCAGGTAATAACACCCACCTCTATTAACCATATGACGGATTCCTCAATTGCAGTAAACAGTTTATACAA
>JABUQX010077243.1:42500-46960 GCA_015478945.1 Trachelipus rathkii
TTTTTTTTTTTTTAGTTCTTGCATTACAATGTTACGCTGAATTCAAAAATATATTAAGTTTTTATGTGTATGTGTTTTTTTTTTTTTTGATACAGGGGGCACTAATCTGGAGACTGGCCATATATATATACTATATATATATATATATTTATATATATATATATATATATAATATATATATATATATATAATATACTATATATATATATATATTTATATATATATATATATACTCCCTGTATAAGTATAGCGTCGGGCGGGTGACGTTGGCCACTTTATAAATTCGTCTCCCCACTTTCCCCTAATAAACTTTTTTTTGGATTTTTTTTTCCTGAAATTCAAGGCCATATAGTAGGTGAAAGCACACAAAAAAATAATATTGTAATTCTAATAATCATAGTTTATTAAAGTTTAAATAAAGCTCATTTAGACCTCAGTTTGAAGGGTGAATCGGACCACCATTGTTGGGTGAATTGGGCCATCTTTTAATTCCTCTTTTAGGTATAAATTCAATTTTATATTTAATTTTTATTAATATGAAATTGTTTATTATATTAAAAATTAGTAATAAGTATTAAAATTTCAATAATGATAAATAAATAAGAATAAAAATGTGGTGGCCAATTCACCCCATCGTGGGACAATTTTTGACACTTTTTTGAAAATTCATATTTTCCATATAAATTTCATTTTTCATTTTAATCTTTTACCTAATATAAGTAAACTGTTTATTTATTTAAATAGCTATACGTATAAAAATGTCAATAATAGTAGGGCTACATAAATAAGAATAACAATGGTGGCCTAATCACCCCATCATCAATTTTTTATGGGGAGGGGGATGAATCGGGCCAAGTTAGGCCCAGCGATTTAACCACTTTGCACTGTTTGGAACAAAAATTTAGTTTGCCAGTTTAAAGTTAACATACTCAACTGTTACACTGAAAAATATATAATAAAAATCTGTCCATAACTTTTCATTTAAAATTGATTAAAAAATAGCATTTTTCAAATGTGAAAATTCTATTCTAGGACATTTTACACACTATTTTAATCAATAGTTTTTTAAAAATATAAGACTCAAGAATTAAGAAAGATCTCTAGAATTTCTTGAGTACTACACACGATGAAAAAAAAACAAATTTTTTTTTTTTATTTATCCCCGCGCGACGCTTATATAACAGGACTGCGGATATCCGTATCACGGCTAATTCTATCTGATATCGCCGGGTATCCGGATTAACTTTCCAGCCGGATATCCGGTATCCCGGCTATCCGGCTAATTCACTATCCGGCCCATCCTAATATATATTATATTATATTATATATTATATATATATATTATATATTATATATATATATATATATATATATATATTTATATATATATTAATATATATATATATTTATATTATATATTATATATATTATCTCACTATTATAATTATTTGTACTTGGTAACTTTGATACCTATACTTGTACTTGTACTTAAACAAATTCTAGAGTATTGTACTTGAACAATTCTAGCCAAATGTACTTGGTCTAGCAAAATGTACTTGACCAACCCTGATATATATTATATTAATACAGACTGATTTCTATCGCTAATAATGATTAATTGCCTATTTCGTCAGATACTGTGATATTCAAATAAAATAGTTTTGAATATTCAAAGCTTCTTAATTTATTTCTTTATTTATGACGACAAATGACTATTTTACATGAACACACATTAAGATATTTCACAGTTCAAAATTTAATTGCTTTTAAAATACTTTTAATTTAATTATCATTACAGTATCAATGACCGAGAGAGCGTCAAGATGTTCGCACTCTGATCTACATTTTCTAACTAACTGAATTCCCATAGGCACTCCAAGGGTGACAAGAGTCACCTCGGTGACCTTGAAAATATACAACAAGAAAGAAGGCACCAATTATTTCGGCTTTTACAACAGGACTTCTACAAGGTTTTCTTCCAACTGTGTACCAGAAATCTTGGTAGCACTTACATATATCCTTTATAAATTTTATACAATGTGTAACGAGTACGGTACATATATATTAATATATATATTATATATATATATTTTATATATAATATATATATTTATATATATATATATATATAATATATAGATAATATAATATATACTATAATATTTTTGTATACTTTTTTCAATTACCATCATCATCAAATTACTATAATCATTGCATCTTATACAAATAAAAAATTCTTAATCATCCATTGTGTTATATATTATATATATATATCTATATATATATATATATATATATATTATATATATATATTACTATATATATATATATATATATATATATATATATATATATATATATAATATATATATATAAATATAATATATATATATATATTACGCGTATATATATATATATATATATATTATATATAATATATATATATTATATATATATTATAATATATATATATATATATATATATATATATATTATATATATATATATATATATATATATATATATATATAAAAGCATACCTGTGAAAACTTCAAAGTCATATTTATATTTGCTGATCTTACTAATTTTGAGAGAAATTATGTAACCTTCAAGCTATTTAAATGCTGAAATCCTGTCATAAATATAAAATAAAATAAAATTAACTCTGCATTCTTTAGTAAAAAATGCACTGTAGCCAATTTTAATACATAAAAACATAAAATGGGATAGAAAATCATTTTTACAATGTACACAGTCATACAGATAAGAGGTAAAGGCTTAATAAGAGTAATAAAAAATTAAAATAGTATCAGAACTAGTTAACCAAATTATTTTAAAAATTCTTGCCTCTTAAAATTATTTAAGAATAATCTCCTAGATTAGGCTTTTAAATATAGCTATATAACGCTGGCCAACTAGGATAACTGATATTCATTTAAACTGTCAGAAAGTGTAGAGGCCATTCCTAAAAAATAAATAGCAGAGTCAAATGTTCTACATGAAACTCATTTAAAGTACATAATAAGAGTGCATTTATAATTATATAAACTCATCTAAAAAAAAAAGGTTTCTTACTTTTATTATTTTACCCCCCCAAAAATTGTTATATTTGCAATGCACCCAAAAAAGATTAATTACGGCCAAATGCGAATGACGACAAGTCATTTTATATTGAACTCTCGTTTAAAGGATGACGTGATATGATTGGCGCACAAAGAAAATCCACTGCGCTGACAGATACCACATTTCTCACAAAATCCTCAAACACTCCATATATATATATATCTATATATAATATAATATATATATAATATATATATATATATATATATTAATATAATATATATTCTCTCTCTTTATAAATATAATATATATATATATAATTATATTAAATATATATATATATATATAATATATATATATATATTATAATATATAATATATATATAATAAATAAATATATATATATAGATAAATATATATAATATTATATATATATAGATATATATATATAATATATATTATATATATATATCATCTTCAGTAGTTCTCCTCGATTTCCAGAAATGGTGGTGGGATGCGCAAACCTGCACCAGAAAAACATTAGTTCAGTAGAAGACCATGTCTTGAATCGAAGAAGAAAGGCCCTTAAAACTTCCCCTCATACTTTTAAGTGCGAGACCATCATGCTAAAATCTACCCAAAAGTTTCACACACCATGACAGTCACCCACTGGGTCATCTGGTCAATGTCTGGGCTCATCCCCTAGCTCAGCCCCGCAACAATTCTTCTTTACAATACCACGCTATTTACTCCTGTTTTGCACCATTCTTATCACGTGTGTTAAATTCACATTCCTTTCCCTCAGACACTTTTACTGACTCAATCCACATCTTTTTTTTTGGCTTCACAGCCGGTCACTTTCCAACACACGCGCCACTATACATTCGTTAAAAAATCGACTAGCTCCCTTCCTTTTCATATGACCAAACCTCCTTTAAATACTCTTGTTTCTTCTCTCGTTCACGCCTTTTGTCACACCACACTTTTAAAAACGCTCTTTGTTCATTTTATCAATATTTCTCACACCTAACACGCCACTAAGATTAACCATCTGAACAGACTGCACCTTAAATCTATACCTTTTATTCCACATCATATATTTTGATACTATACAATAATATTGGTAACAGGATACTATCATGAAGAGCTCTACCGCACTCAAGAATTAGTCCACTAGCATTCACCAAAGATTTAATTGCACCAGCCACCTTCCAACCACTCACAATTTTCCTACTACACTCTGCATCATCCGTTCCCTTTTCATATAACATATTGCCTAAATACATTATTTAAACTCAGATACTTGCTCGAGTTGCTTACCATTCAACATGATTTCATACAGCGGACCCTCCTCACCTACCCCCATCACGTTGTTCTTATCTATATTAACTTTCAAA
>JABUQX010077244.1:0-24613 GCA_015478945.1 Trachelipus rathkii
ATGTTAGTTATGGAGTTTTCGAGATAAGGAGGTTTGTGTCAACATTTTTCAATGCTTATTTTGCTTAAGTGTTTACTGAGGAAACGATTAGATAAGTAGTTGTGAGACTAATAGTTTTGTTATGCGTGTAACAAATAGAACTTACAGGAATTTGAATTTGACGTTAAAGATATTAAACGTTTACTAGACCATATTGATCCAAGAAAAGCTGCAGGCCCCTGATGGTAATACATGGTAGAAATTTTTGGAGAGATGGGTGTATCAGCATTGGCAAAGGCCACTGTATTTGATTTTTAAGCCATCTATATAACATGTGGTGAGGTACCAGA
The DNA here is from genome assembly GCA_015478945.1 of Trachelipus rathkii. Lineage (NCBI taxonomy): Eukaryota > Metazoa > Arthropoda > Malacostraca > Isopoda > Trachelipodidae > Trachelipus > Trachelipus rathkii. The sequence continues at coordinate 330 of JABUQX010077244.1, forward strand.
TGACTGGAAAAACAGCATATGTTGTGCCTATTTAATAAGAAGGTAAGTAGGAAGATTTTGGGTAATTATAGGCCAGTTAGACTAACATCTCTGGTTGTAAAGGTTCTGGAAAAGTGTACTGAAAGGTCATATAGAGAAATATTTAGAAGATAAGGTATTGTATGACTCTCAGCATGGTTTTAGAGAGGGTAGGTCATGTCAGACAAACGCTTTTAGAAGTTATGGAATACATTACTGAAACTGCATTGACCGAGGAGATCCATTGATATTGTATATTTAGACTTTAGGAAAGCTTTTTGATAAGGTTCCACACATAAGGCTGATGAAGAAGTTTATTTGCCAATGTGGGTATAAGGTGGAGTGGTAACTGGTTGGATTGAAAGAGTGGTTTGCAAATAGAAAACAGTGTGTACAAATAAATGGCAATAAATCCTCATGGGAAATAGTGAAGAGTGGTGTCCACAGGGTTCAGTGCTGGGCCACTAATGTTTTCCTCATATATATTAAATTGATTAGACCAGGGACTTTAAAATGCAACGGCTTCTAAGTTTGCAGATGATACTAAGTGGCCACCCTCAGTTTAGGAATAGTGAAGGATGCATAAAGATTCAAAATGATCTTGATAAACTTCTTGGTGGGCAGATAAGTGGCAAATGAATTTTAATAAGTAAAAAGTGTAAGGTTCTTCACCTAGGTTTACTCAAATAAAAGTTTTAACCATATCGATAATGAATGGGGATTGGCTTGAGTCTGTGGACGCAAGAAAAAGAATTTAAGGTGTATTATAAGCAAGTAATGTTGAAAAGTAGCTAATCCAATGTTTGGAGAGCTAGGAATAAAGCTAATAAGATACTGGGCATAATAAATCGCAATGTTGTTTACAAGAGCAGGAAGTAATAAGTAAACTGTATAATAGCTATGGTTAGGCCAGTAATAGAGTATTGTGCACCAGTTTGGGCCCCTTAAATTTAAAGAAAGACTTAGATATGGTAGAGAGAGTGCAACATAGAGGAACAGAATGATTTTATGGTTTTGAAGGGTAAGAGCTATGAGGAGAGGCTGAAGAGTTAGGAATGATGTTTTCTGTAGAAGGCGATTTCTCAGAGGGGACATGATACACGAGTCTACAAAATATTTAACATTACTGATAATATGGAGACCAACAAATTTTTTCATAGTTGAGCATGGACAGGTGACCAGGGGGCATAATAAAAAAAATTAAGAACAAAGCATGCCATCTTGATATAGAAAGGGTATTTTATTTTAATAAGGGTTGTTAAATTTGGAATGAGTCGTGCCACATTGGCAAGTTGTTGAGTGCATCATTGTTTTTAAAGTTCTGACTGCGATTGCAAACATTTAAGAAAGGGTTGGATAGGTATATGGATGGGTTGGGTATATAATAATATATTTAGACAAAGCCAAATTGGCGGGTTTTTAGTTATAGTAGTTATTAATGTTAGTCTGCATGCTTGACCATAACTTAGTTATTAATGCATGTGGAGGTGGTTTGGGTATTGTCCATATATAGGCTATATCATTAGTTTGAAATATTACTTCAATTGGCTAAGCATGTGGATGGTTTGGGTATCATATATATAGTTCATTAGTTTGACTAAGCCAAATTGGGTAAGCATGTGGATGGTTTTAGGTTATTGACAAGCTCTAGGGTGCTTTGTGGATTGCATGAGCATGTTTTATTTATTAAAGGTTGACTGGGACAGTCTGCGACAGGACAGGCCGTGTGGCTTCTTACTGCTCTATATTCTTTATGTTTGCTTTAATGGTAATATATTCATGATGTTGTTGTTGTTTGATCTAAATATTTTTCCTGAAAAAAGTTCCAAATTCAAAAAAATATCTCAAGTTCAGAAGTTAAGTTAAGTTTTTTTAAAGAAATTGTTTAGTGACAAGCTTCTGACATAATTCCAGAAGCTTGCCACTAAAGAATTTTCTTAAAAAACTTAACTTAACTTTTTTGAACTTAGAAATTTTTTTGAACTTAGAAAAAATTTTCAGAAAATATTTAATCAAAAACTAGATATTTACGCATATATAGAAAATATATTTAATTTTTTTATATATATATATAATATATATATATATATAATATATATATATATATATATATATATATATATATATATATATATATATATATATATATATATATATATAATATAATATATATTATATATATATAGTATAGGGGGGGAGTGTTAGGTGTGAGAAGATTAATAAAATGAGGAATGAGACTTATAGAGAGTGGTGTGGTGTGAAGAAAGGGGTAAATGAGAGAATAAATGAAAGGATGTTGAGATGGTTTGGTCATGTGGAAAGGATGAATGATAGTGCGGTTGGTTAAGGCTGACTGGTATACCGTGGTGAGTGTGTGGGAACGCGACGCTGGGAGACCGAAGAGAAAGTGGATTAAGTTCCGGTTTTTTTGGGGGAAAAAAAAAAACGAAAAAATTGTTCCCCCCACATGGAATAGAGAAATGTGGTTTTGGCAGAGGCGAGAGTAAGGGGTTGCATGATAGGAGAGAGTGGCGGGTTTTTTTATGGGGGCATGGTTGTGGCCCACCTGGCCAAGGGATGAACGCCTTACATTGATCGATTTACTATGAGGTGAAGGGTGCCGTCGCGGTCGGCCATGAAGGCTGCTAGGGGTGGGATTTTCTGTCTGTGATCGAGTTCTTCACTATTAATGGTACAGTGAGGGGGCGGTAAGGCTGGGCTTTCTTTTCGACATTTGTCATGTTCTCCTACTACTTTTCTTTTCGCGGTGCTTGTAGCACACCTTACTCCCAGTCTTGGGAAAGAAAGGTAGAGAAAGAAGAAAGAAAGAAAGAGAATATATATATATAATAACAAGTGATGGTTACTGAAATTTTTTTTTAAAACATTAGTATAAATTGTTTTTTTTATATAGATTGCATAAATTCGAATACTTTCCTTGATGGGAATATTATAAAATCAATATCATATGATTACCCTTTGCTGAACTAGTACCATTTTTTTTAGTTTATATAGTTTTTTTATATAGATAGTAAATCTTTTCTTTAGGAAACTTCTACATATCTTAGTATCTTTATTAGGAAAATATATAAATTTTATTGTTTTTCGTACAAAACTCATACATATCTTTTTCTGTTTTTTTTTTTTTTTTTTTTTTTTTTTTTTTTTTTTTTTTTTTTTTTTTTTTTTTTTTTTTTTTTTTTTTTTTTCTCCCAAATCTTGGTTAAGGCATAGCCCGCTCACTCAAACTCCCAATGACTAGCCTGATTTATTCCTAGGCCTTTCTTTAATTGCCTTCTATAGCTTATCTCCTCGTTCCAATTTTAGCAGGGATCTTTTGTAGATAGGTTACTAGAGAGGTTTTAATCGCTCCAAGGGACCCCACTACCACTGGCACCACCTCCACCTCCTCCATCTCCCACATCCTTCTGATGGCATATCTTAGTCTTTGATATTTAATTTCTTTCTCCCTTTCGTAGAGGGCCAAATTTTCATCGTATGGGACACCTACCTCTATTAGTTGACATGTTCTTGTTGTTTTATTGACTAATACAATATCCGGTCTATTACTTTGTACAAATATGTCGGTGGGTATGCCAAAATCATATAGAATTTGGATATGGTCATTATCTACTATTGCTGGAGGTTTGTAATTCCAATGATTATTAGGAGTATCAATATTATATAGTTTGCATAGTCTGTAGTGAATGAGCTTGCATATGGTATTATGTCTTTCTGTATATATTCCCATACGTAGCATAGTCTTACATCCGGATAATATGTGGGGCACAGTCTCCGCGTCTTTTTTACACATCCTACATCTATCAGAGCAATCGACTCCTTCGATATGCTTTTGAACCAATTGGTTCTTAAGCACCAATCCTGAGCTGTAATCAGCGTTCTCTCATCATTTATTTTTAAAAATCCCCTCGCAATTGTTTCTATCGATTTTTCTTTGTTGATAAAGGTCTTGTTCAATACTTCTTTTTTTAAAGTGTTGGGCGTGTCTATGTTCTTCCCATTCTACATTATCGGCTTTCTTTCTTGCTACTTTATAAGATTCCTTTAAGATTTTAGTTTTTTCTTTGAGGTTTTTCTCATTCCATCCATTCTGTGTTCTGATATCGATGTTAAATTCATGGAGGTAGTCATTTGCCTTTTTTGTTTTTGAAGTTGTTCCAGCCTTGCAATCTTCATGTTCTTTTAACCAGCCAATGAATTTGGTTCCTTTTCCTTCTATATATTCTGCTAATCCTACTATTTCATTTTTGTGGGTTCTATCTATATGTGGCATTCCCATACCTCCTTCATTTCTCGGGATGTATATACGGCTGTGCACTGGTTTTTGTAGATTATTTTGTGTGCATAGAGGAGTTTCCTTGTTGTTGTGTCTAGAGTATTTATTTCATGCTGGTACCAGTCTATAATTCCAAAACTATATCTCATTACTGGCATTGCCAATACCTTAATTGCCTCTATTTTGTTTTTTGGTTTTAATTCAGTTTTTAATATTTTCTTCACTCTTGAGATGTATTCCTTTTTAATTCTCTCTTTCATCATTTTATTTTCAATCCTGTCTGACTGCCTCTACTCCAAGGTATTTGTAAGTTCCTTCCTGTTCCAGTTCTTTGATTTCCATGTTATTAACTATGATGTTTTCAGCATGTATCTTTCTACCTTTGTTCATTATTATGTACACACACTTTTACAATCCAAAATCCATTCTAATATCCGATGAAAAATCACTGACCACCTTAATCTGTCTCTCTGCCTCTCCTCTACTCGGCGCATACAGCTTTAAATCGTCCATGTAGAAGAGATGAGGGATTCTCTTTTCTTTCTTCTTGGTTCTTTTATTTATTCTGTACCCATTCTCTAAGTTGTTGATCAGGTTACTTAAGGGGTTGAGGGCTAATACAAATAACAGGGGGGGACATGGAGTCTCCTTGAAAAATCCCTCTTTTCCCTTTAAACATTTTTTATTTTCATATATCCTTTCTCGTGTTGGTAGCTTTTAATTGAATTTTCCCACATTTCCATTACCCTCCATGATCTTCTTTACTTTTATCGTCAACTTATGTATGATGCCTCATTTAATTTCCGTTCAGTACCTACGATATGGGGTACGATTTATCATAGATGCTTTCGCTGATAGTATGCTATCCTACGTTCATGCATAGAGTTTTTGTTTGCGCCTTGTCCAGCTAATTTTTCAATTATCATTTTAATTTATCAGTAGTTGTTCTTTTGTACCATAGGTATGTCTACTACATCCCTTTTGCTCTTCACTAATGATGTTGTTCCTTTCTACATGTTTGTATAACCTTTGGGTCAGAACTCCTGTTAATACTTTGTATGATGTGGGAAGGCATGGTATAGGTCTATACTTGCTAGGATCTTTGGTTTCTTCATTTTTTGGAATAAGGGTTGTTTCACCAGTTATGAACCAGTAAAATGTAAAAATATGGCTATTTATGTGCTTTTGCAAACATGATTTTGCTCTGATCTATTTATAAATTTGCAAATGCCATCACATGTTTTTACCATGTACTGTTCCCAAAAACTACTGTGTGTTCTATAATTTTTTTCTTGGTCGCAGTTGTTTTTATAATTGTAACAATTTTTTTATTAACTTTTTATTATTTATCAGGAAAATAATTAATCCTGTTAATTTGTGGTACAATTGTTTTTAAGTTTGTAACTAACAGCTATAAAAATGAATATACCATAATAATGCTGTTTATTGTTTTTATTAAGAGCACAGTAAACATAAAAGACATAAAAAAAGACATAAAAGAATATAGAGACGGTAAAAAGCCACATGGGCCTATCGAGACTGTCCCAGCCAACCCACCACCCAAACATGCTCATGCAAATCCACAAAGCACCCTAGGGCTTGTCAATTTGTTGTAACTACAAATCCACCAATTTGGCTTAGTCAAAACTAATGATATATAAATATGATACCCAAACCATCCACATGCATTAATAACTAAGTTATGGTCACACATGCCATCTAACTATAACTATATCACAATACTAAAAACCCGCCAATTGGCTTCGTCAATATATATATGATTCCCAACGCCATCCCATAAACGAATTAACCCTTTTCTAAATGTTGCAAATCGAGTCACACTCAACAACCTCCTGCTGGAAACCATTCCAAAAAATTTAAACAACCCCTATTACTGAATGCATGTTTTCTTATATCAAGATGGAATGCTTTCTTCTTAATTTTCATATTATGGCCGCCCTGGTCCACCTGTCCGCATGGTTCTACTATTGAAAAATTATTAAAATCTCTGTATTAATCATAGATGTAAATATTTTGTAGACTTGTATCATGTCCCGTCTGAGAAATCGCCTTTCTACGAAACATTCCTAACTGCTTCAGCTCTCCTCATAGCTCTTTACCCTCAAACCAGAAATCATCCTTGTTGTCTTACGTTGCACTCTCTCTAGCATATCTAAGTCCTTTCTTTAAATAAGGGGGCCCAAACTTGTGCACAATACTATTACTGGCCTAACATAGCTATTATACAGTTTACTTATTACTTCCTTGCTCTTATAAACAACATTGCGATTTATTAAGCCCAGCATCTTATTAGCTTATTTCTAGCTCCAAACACTGATTAGCTTCTTTCGTCATTGATTACTGCTTATAATCACACCTAAATTTTTTCTTTGTCTTGGTCCACAGACTCAAGCCAATCCCCATTCCTAAAATCGTAGTTAAAACTTTTATTTGAGTAACCTAGGTGAAGAACCTTACAACTTTTTACTATTAAAATTCATTTGGCACATTAACTGCCCACCCAAGAAGTTTATCAAGATCATTTTGAATCTTTATGCATCCTTCAGCTATTCCTAACTGAGGTGGCCACTTTAAGTATCATCTGCAAAATTAGAAAACAGCTTGCATTTAAGTCCCTGGTCTAAATCATTTATATATATGAAAAACAATAGTAGTGGCCCCAGAACTGAACCCTGTGGGACACCGCTCTTCACTATTTCCCATGATATGGAGCTCTGAACCCTGTGGGACAGCACTCTTCACTATTTCCCATGATGATTTATTCGCCATTTGTAAGTTGTGTGTTATCAGCACTGTTTTCTTATTCGCAATCGGCACGGTCTTTGAAGTCCAACCATAGGTGATCGGCGACTCCACCTATAACACATTGCGAATAACTTTTCATTGCGAGCCTTTATGTTGGGGAACTCTTATGCGATAAGAGCTTAACTAAAGTCTAAATATACAATATCAACTGATCTCCTCGGTCAATGCAGTCAGTAATGTTATTCCATAAATTCTCAAAGGTTTGTCTGACATGACCTATCCTTTTCTGAAACCGTGCTGGGAGTCGTACAATACTTGTTATCTTCTAAAGTATTTCTCTATATGACCTTTCAGTAACTTTCCAGAACTTTTACAACCAGAGATGTTTAAGCTAACTGGCCTATTAATCTTCCCAACATGCTTCCTTACGTACCTTGTCTTATAAATAGGCAACAACATATGCCTGTTTCGCAGTCATCTGGTACCTCACCAAATGTTATAGATTCGCTTAAAATCAAATTCAGTGCCTTTTGCAATGCTGATACTACCCTCTTTCAGAATTCTACCATATATCCCATCAGGCCCTGCAGCTTTAACCTGGATCAATATGGTCTAATAAACGTTTAATATCTTTTACGTCAATTCAACATTTTGTTCAGTAATTTGATACAATGATCAACCTTTGTTTGAAACTATTATCTAAACCTTTGTTCAGTAAACACGGAAGCAAAATAAGCATTGAAAATGTTGACGAACTCCTAATCTGAACTCACTAAATTTCAATCAATTTTAATTGGACCAATTGTCCCTAATTCTTATTTAAATTTAATAAAAGCTAAAAAACTTCTTCCGGTTCCTATTACTATTCCTTGCTAAATTAATTCTGCCATCGCTAAACTTCGTCGCCTTCCAGTTATAAGTTGTGAGTTTCTTTGGTGTAATGTCACTATAAATTTTTTCTAAATCATCTTCCCTATTACTACCCTTGAATATTTTTAAAAACATCTGCATTTTTCATTGATTTTCTCTCTTATCTCCCTATTCCACCAAACAAGTTTTCTCTTCGCCACCCTAATGGGTTTATCTTTAAAACATACTGAATGAATATTCATTAAAATTTGCTTAAAATATTCCCACATATAAAACAAGTTTGGTCTTAAACGTCTTTTAGTCTCGCAGTCAATATACTAAGCATGTTCTCTTGATATTTTTTGGGTAAAATACCATTTCGAAAATCTAAGATCTTTTCCTATTAACTTTGCAATTTGGGCCCAGATATCACTTTTATGTTAAATCTGATTATATTTTGATCACTAATTCCTAAATTCTCTTCAACTCTAACCTCATCCACCAAACTTTCATCATTAGTTAAAATTAAGTCGAACCATGTATCCTGTCCTGTAGGTTCATGGACCATCTGGCTCAAAAAGTTGTCTACTAAACAGTTTATAAATACAGAACTACTATTTAGACAAGGAATCCCATTGAAGGCCAGGAAAATTAAAATCACCCATTATGACTATACCTTTTTCCTTTATTGTGGCATGCTGTCTTGATTTCATTCAACATTTTCCGTCAATGTTCTTGAGCTCTGGCCAGGAGGTCTATAAAATGCCCGTATTCCAAATGATTTATTAAACATAAGGATCATCTACGCCACTACCGATTCAAACTATCATTAGTTTAAAAGTTTCTAGTCATTTTAATTTGAAAGAGTTGAATAATGCTTTTCAATATTAAACAGCTTGTCCAACCATCCCGTCCTACCACTTCCTTTTCCTCTATCGCGTGTCATTTATTAATAACGCCACCGTGAATACTCATACTTTATTTGGGTATTTTTTTCTGTTTCTATATATCATACTTCTTGGTGATTAATATCAGTGCATGTCATAAACATATTATTTTAGACTATATTGACAAATACTCTGTAAAAGCGATGCCCCTCGATGGGTCTTCATTAGATTTATTAGGAAGTAGTATCAGAATACTGAGAGTTGTCCAGAAAGAATATCTAAAATATAATTAATTAGAGATTATGCCTCTTGAGCTCATATCATTGTCGTCCATCTATTCTCTTCTTTCATTATATCACACCTATCAAGCAAACAGCTATGAAGCGATTTAGTGTAAGAAGCATTTTATTTCGAAAGCTGTTATTTTTCTTGATCATCCTTGATTTGAGCCATGGTAACACTAGTTTTTATTTTATAATCACACACCTATTTACGTTTACCGGATTGCTATTATTTGTAAATCCAGTTTATGCCCGATCCCCCCAACTTTAACCTAGTTTTCTTTTGCTAAATCAAGTCTCCACCTGGTGCTGAAAAGCCCAACACCTTAATTATGACTCAAGTGAACTCCATCTGCTGCAAAAAGAGTCTTTATCCAGAAATTCTCGTCTTCACAAAAATCCAAAAGAATCTAATATTTTCTGAATACGGGATAAATTCCTAACTCCTTTTCATTTACACCTAAAGCCTACTCCCCCAGTTCCTGACCTGCACTAAACCTAGGTAATATATCCAGAAATTCCATGGCACCTTTTTAATGGGACGGCCGGCTATCAGCTTGGTTGTCATCTTCTGAACTGGCAAGTTGCTCCTATAATCTGCTATTGATTCTTCTGACCTTTCTATGTCCTAATAATCATTTGTATCCCACATGCAGTAATCACATCTGAATCGATACGATTTAGAATCTAATCTCTCTATTGTTTCTATCTATCCACTTTGGATATCACTTCACTCTGGGCATCCTGGATAAAACACTCTCAATCGTTCTTTTTATTTTCTTAAGTTTGCAAAGTCCTATCTAGGTATCGTATCATAGAGTCTCCAAATAGTCAATTTTTATTTCTAGTGTCTCGGCTTCAGAACCGGTTCAACATTACCTATTGCACTACTCTGATCCCATTCCCCATCTTGGAAGACAGTCGAATACCTGTTACTATGCAGGTCACTAGGCTGACTGACTTTCGAGATCCTCATCTTTATAATTTATTATTTCTATTTCTACAACTCTATTTCATCTGCAGACGCTATTATACACTACTTTTATTTCCTTTCCCTCTCAATCTTCCTGTCTTAGTGTGAATCACTATCTGTCTACCCCTATATCCCGCTCCTTCCTCGCCTCGACATCCCTACTACTTTTTTTCCTAACACTTCCCTCCTTCCTCAACTCAAATACTTCTTCTCTCAAATCATTACGATTTTCACTTCAGTCCGTTTGTCAATCTCCTGTTCCTTAGACAACTACTATTTCCTGCATTCAAAATGACAAGCAGTTGCATTTCTTTCACTATATTCACCTCTTACAGTTCCACAGATATCACACGAGCATACATACTTTAAATTTTTATTAGCTTACTAACCTGTAACTATTATTTTACCGAACTCAGTTGTAAAATATCGACTAAAGCCTAAAGAGAAATAGATACTATCTTCTTATAAGTAGGTTAATAAATTTATAACAAGCCTTAAATTTTAGCTTAGCCTAGGCCAGGGATTCTCAAAACAAGTTTGAATTATAGAGATAGCTCTAGGCCCGCTAGGCTATAAGGCTATATAAATTATAGTAAAGTAGGTCCTAACTAGGCCTATGGCATATAACTAATTTAAAAAATTTAAATTATTCAATATATATATAAAACAAAAAATTTTTTTGGGTTTTAAAGACTGTAGAAATACATGAAAACTATTTATTATATTCTCATAAACCTGCAACACACAGTAGGCTATACAGGAAATCTCGTTACTACTTTCTATTGGCCTAGGGTTAAACCTAGTCAACCACTAACTGAGTTCCAGATCTCAAGCTAAATTAATTAATTTAACAGAATGATAATCACACATAATTAGTAACACAGAATTTCTAAAAAATTCCACCACGTTAAGATAGGCAATCACTAAATTTGTAGCTAAATTCTCACTTGATTACATTTATGGACAGATTATAGTAGTTAAAATGGGGAGCAAAGATAATTAAAGAACACCTTCACTCAATGGCCACTAAACAGTCCTTATAGGCCCTTTTCTGTTTTGTTAATGATGTTATCAGTGGATACCCATTTTATATAGCAAATAATTACACATTCATCCTCATCTTTATATATATGTTTATATATATATATATATATATATATTATATATATATATATATATATATATATCTATATATATATAATATATAATCTATATATATAATATTATATATAGTATATAATATATATATAATATATAAGAATATATATATAATTAGAGCTTGTACTGATAGTTCGAAGGTGTCATCTGTATTTTGTTATTGTGGGTTGGTTCTATTTAGCTCATATTTTCCTTTAAAAATATTTAGTGATTCACTTTTTGTCTGAGGTATTATTCTGTATTGAATTAGTTATATTAGAGTAAATTGTGCAGATTATTTCGTCACCACCACGTAACTCATCAGGCTAATAAGGCTATAGCTATACCACTATGGCATTTTTTCTTTTTTAATTTCGTTTTTTATTTTATTTTATTTAACACATAATACATAATTTTACTTTTATTTAATACACATTTAATATAAAAAAATATTCAAATTTAAAAACATTATAATTTACTAAGTTACTATTTATTGTGAATACATATATGGTAGTTGAATAAAAATAAAGTGGAAACTCATTGAAAATTAAAAAAGCTTTTAGTTTATTAGTTTAGTACTCATAGTGATAAAGGGGCAGGTATTAATGAAGAAACATTAGTCTTTCTTCAGTTTCAGGACTGCGACTCATTCTCCCTCCAGGGGGTCCTATGGACTCCGACAATCTCCAAATTTCATCCTTCTACAGTCATTTCATGTAGTAGTAGTAGTATAGGTACAGTTTGGAGTTGCCCTGTCTGCTTAAATATATTCTACCTGAATTAGGGTTATTGTACCGCTCTAAAATTTGGCAGCCCATCAGGTTACGTTGTAAGGGTGAGCTCACCCTTGGCATGTCTGCATATTATTATTCCAAAACGGGAGCTGGGGCTCCATAATAACGTTAAACTTTTCAACCTTACAAATCATAACTGGGAAAGCCAGCGTATAATTATCGACAATAACCGAAGCTGTTGTTCATTAAAAAGTCACATATTCAAAGCCATAAAATTAAGTATTCATTTATATTTGCTCGAAGTACTATAGTAAACGTAAAATACGCAGGATGGGATCTGGTGGGTTTATGTAGCACAAAGAAATTGTATAGAATAATCTTAATTCCGTTTGTTTAATTTATTTGTGTTTAACCATTATCAGTAATTCTTATTGTAAATATAACTATTATTTTGGGTATATTACTCATTCAGGACTTCAGTAAACCACAATCAACCTATACTGGATAGCTGATGCTTGGTTGAGAATGCTGCAGTGTATAAGTTGTATTATATTTTTCTATACATATTATTACACAATTACTACATAGAGGGTTATATGTTTTTTACTAACTTGATTAATGATGGGAAGTTTTTTTTCCTATCAATCTTAATAATTTTATTGTGTATTTACAAAAATAAACTTTAATAAACATTTCTTAACAACTTGCTTTTCTCTCTCTCTCTTCCTTTTATCTATCTTTGTTCTATATTAGATAAATGTTACCAATTAACAGCTGCCGTGCGCTTTAAGGTGTGGTCCCTGTTGACATTTTGACTCTGGGAGAGTAAACTCTAAGCTCCTATCTGGGCATAGATAATTAAAGGAGCACTATCGTTGCTCGTGATTGTGAGGGCTAAGAGGTGGGGATCACTTGCGCAGAGGGCGAACTTCGTCGGGTTCAATTTCATTCTCCCACCTTGTTTTTATTTCTCATCAATTGCCACTGTAATGGTTGCTTTAAATTTAAAATTCTAAGGTGAGTGAATACTTCTCTCCGCTACAACGTGTTCGTGCCCCCCTCTGGAGGTGGGTGCTGGCCCCTAAAAATAGGAAATGACCTAGAAGTATTAAATTTGGAGATGTTAGGGGAGGAGGGTAAGAGGATTCAGATCGGCCAGGTGTACCGTTGCTGGAAGCCAGTGTGGTGCAGTGCCCGAGTTAGTTAATTTTGTTATATAATCATATTGGTGTCCTTTATATGTTGTTATCAACCGTAATCTTCGAATATGAGGTTTCAATTTTGTAAGGGTGTCTGTTGACCCCCTCTGGGGCTCCTCTGAAGAAAACAGTTTTTTTACCCATGGCTGAAAATTGATGGGGTAAAATCAATAATTTTATTTCTAGGAATGATATTTGTTAATAACACTGAAAGGGGGGAGTTCTCCTTAATATGTCTGCATCTACCAAAAAAAATCTAGATATAAAATAATACTATGAAAATGGTAGCAAAACTTGACAACCTTTAAAAAAGTTTTCCAACAAATTATTAAATAGTTGGGAATATTTGTTATCACTGATTACTGTTCTTTAGAGAGCCATTTTCTTTTGCATTTTTTATAGATATTAAAGACTGCTAGACGTAGCCAAGGTATAAAATTTCAAAAAATATTTCCAGGAAGGCGGGGGAGGGTTTTATTTTTTACCCACAAACCTTCAAAAACTTTTTTATCCCACTTGTACGTATATATATATATCTTTATATATTATATATTATTTAATATTATAATGTGTATATACATATATAGCTAAGAATCTTCTGTACTTTGAACTGGAATATTTGTAAATAATGAAATCTTTTTGGCAACTTTTATATACGGTATATCGGGATAATTTATATGATATATGGACAGTCTCTTCATATATAATTATATTATCATATATTATTATTATTTGTAGTATGTCTTTATATATTTCTTTTATATATTATCGAGATATATATATTGTATATAATCTATTATATCTCTATTTATCTATGTATATATAATTACTCTCTATATATATAATATATCTTATTATAATATAATATAATTATCCTATATAATATATATATTACTATATAGTATATATTATATACTCTACATATATATTATATTAGCTCCTATATACTTTACTAGTAGAATATTTAGTTCATCACCATGGTTCTTAATTGTACTGCGGTGCAAAGTGTTAAATGCCATGTCTTATATGAAGTTGGGTATTCGAAATTGGATTTGTTTGTTGGGGGGGGAAGGGAATGATTCCCAGGTGGGACTGAAATATCGAGCATGATTTTCTTTGGTTTCTAATTGAGGTGTCTTTCTTGCGAAAGTTCAAAATGAATCTAACTAGTCTCGCCCTGGGCTTACTCGTATAGGCCATTATCTCTCTCTATTAATACTATCTCTATATATACTCTCTCGTATATTATATCAGTATACTTTTGTATCGCCCGATATATTCTATATAATATATACATATTCCTAATATATTATATATTTTCGTATAATACCAGCTATATATTTAATTATCATACTGATCTATCTACATATTATGTATTATACGTATAGACTCATATTTACGTCGTTATACTACTCGACCGTGGACTATTATTATATATAGATATATTATATATCATATATATATTTATTAATTATATATATTATTATGTGTGTGGTGTGTGTGTAGTTGTGTGTTGCATTACTTAGTATAGAGTTTCAACGACTGGAAAATAACCTTGGTAGGCAGCAATATGCAAAGGGGTGAGGTTACTTTTATTAGTCTTTATATTGGGATCTGCCCGATGATCTATCAAAGATTTTACAAAATCTACGTATCCAGCTTCAGTAGCTATATAGATTGACTTTACTACTTCTATAATTCTTATTAATTAAAAAGTGGAAATCCAAAATGCCTGAAGGCAATTATTTAAATTTCCTAAATAGAGTTTTCCTCTATTGCTATTACCCCAGAAGCATGTTAGCAGGTTTTAAAACTACTTTCAAGACTCTTATAACATTTTAAATGATGTTTAATACTTATATAAGATTAGGAAGAAAGTAGGCTTTAGAAAGTAGGTAAGTCAGGCTTTTCTTTCGCACGGTCTTTTATTTTTGTTCTGTGTTTTTCTTCCCTTTAGTTAATACATCAATAACTCCATATATAGTACGCATGAGTATAGAATGGGAACCGCTGAAGCCTCGGTAACTATCATAATATATTGTAATCAACACAGCTTCAAGATTTTGGAAATTGATATTGAATGCTATTAGTTCCTGCATTTAGTGAAGGTTTATTATTTCTCTTTTTATAATCATTTTGCCATTATAATTATTAAATATTTAAGAATAAATTTAAGAGTAAATTTATTACATGTCAATGGCTGTCGTAAGATAAATTCATCAAATCGTTCATGGTACGATTGTGAAGAAATAGTCTCCCTATTCATCTACCTATTTGTTTTTTCAAAGTTGTGTCTCATTTTGGAATCTCTGTTCTCATTTCTTCACGCCTGTTCTGTATTTTGAGTTGCAAACTTTATCATTTCCATTGTCCAAGAGGTAAATCTTTCGCTCGCTCTTTGTGTTTCTTATCAGACTGGATTTGCTCTTAACGCTAAAACTTTTTCTTCTTCTCACATTCGCCATACTTATCATTGTGCAAAATTACCGTTCTTCGAGATTTCCATTCATATAAAAATATCTTTTGTTTGATTCTTATTTTCTTATAGAAATGCAAATTGAAGGGCTGGGGCTTTTGCAACTGTTCTTTTACAGTAACCTTTCAAATACATCCACAAGATGTGGTTAACAGTGTTAAGTGCAAGGAGGAATGCCATTCACGTCACATTTTCAAACATGCTTTAAGTACTCTCTCGTTTTAAACTGTTTTTGTACTGTCAGACAACTCACTAAATAACTGTTTTTTCTTATTGAGTAAGCTTTTATGTGGGGATTAGAGTGGATAAGGAAGTATCCTTTTATATGAGCCTTTCCAATTATGATCCATAAAAGCTTTACACATTATTCTGAACTGGCTTTTATCAAGACAAGGAAGACATAACTGACATCCTACCTTTTGGCAATCTATACTCTCTAAGCAGAATGTGCTGCAATGTTCTGGAAATACAGCCAAATCTTTATATGAACATCTCATCTCTTCTTCTTCTTCAGACAAACTTCCAGAGCAGAAATGATGGCCAATACTATTCTTAGTTAATGAATAAATATATTCATCTGATCATTCACATATTTCTATAAGAGAACACCTCCACTCGTAACCCATTGTTTGCAAATTATCTTCTCCATATCATGAAGCGATTCAATGCTTGAAAGAAATTCTCTAACCAGTTTCTCTTGGACATAACTTCCATAAATATAAATGTATTTTTTTTGTGCTCAAATTTTTTTTTTTTCATAGTTGTAGCATCCAATCCTTCTGTAGATTTTGTAGGTTGTCTTTCTAGGAACTCTCTAGAACTTTTTTTATAACAGATGCACCAGCCAATACAAAATTTTGGTCTCACTCTTCCCAAATGAGATCGGTTCTGTGGAAAAGAAGTATCATTTTTGGAAAGAGTGTATTCCTCTTTTAGATTCATCAAAATTAGTCTTTTTTTGAATTGATCCTTTCTTTCCACTATCAATATTTCTTATACTAAGACAATCTTTTTTACCAGGGCACTTTCTGCTAGTTTCATCTTGTTGGAAAAATTTTGCATATAGTTTTTTACATCCCTTTTAATACCTTTACCTTTTGAGACATGTAGTTTTTCAGGTATTATTACCGATTTCTTTTCATTTCTCTGTTTTTTTCACCATGTAGTCAGTAGCTCCAAAGAGATTCGTTTGGTTATAGGAAAGGGGATATGCTTAAATTTTGATTTTCTTTTCTCTGAATCAGTCTTCTCTCGCGCATTTTATTTTAGTTCTACGTTAGTTTATCAAATCGTAAGTATACCTATAGTTCATGATTGAGTACCCAATTACATTTTTTCTATAAATTTTAATATACTGAAGTGGAAGACATTATATATGCATACATCTCACAGGACTTGAATTCATATACAGACAAGTATTCCTCTTAAATGCAGGTTTCATTTTAGAGCTTTTTATCTTCAATTTTATAATATTTTGATAAAAAATTTTCATATAAATGTATTTGCAAGAGAGACATGCATGAATACTCAGCAGAAGTGCCGGTAAAAAGTTATGTATCTGTATCAGAATATGAGGTTGGAAGAAAGGGACTCAATCAAAAAGACTAATATTGATGATCTAAAGAGGAATACATTTATCCAAAAAATATACTGTCTATTCCAGTTATTGGATTCCAAATTCTCGCAGATTGAGACAATCATTTTGTGTACTGGCTGGTGGACCCTTGGTACACATCTTCGTGATTACTTCTCATACAAAGCTTTTATTGCCCTTTGTTTGTATGACTACAACTTATAAATTCTAATGGGAATAAAATAGTGTGTGTGTTACTTAACAAACAAGTGCATTGGTTGCATGTTATGCAATTTATGGTCTAAGAGGAACTGCGTAGAGAATTTCGTTCAAGCATTGAATCGGCTTCATGAATCTGGGAGTAATTTGCAACCTGGCGTTACAGGTGGAGGTGTTCTTGATAGGAATATGTGACATCATCAGATAAAGTTTGAGTTCTTTACTGAAATTATGAAATGTTAACTAGGAACCACCACATCAATTTTTTAAAGATTAAAAATTAAGTATTTCTGTCATAATTATTTATATTTTTAGATTTTGCTGAAATTTTCATTTTTATTGCAGATGGAAATTCAGGTTTTACTTCGGGAAAATTTAAAATGTAGTACCAGATGAGAAACTAGTGTTACCAGATATAAGAAGCTTAATTTGTTAAAGCTTTGGCTTCTTATCTGATACTAGCACAGCACACTATGGTTTATATTTTTTTTGCACTCTAATTCCCCACCATCATCTTACTTCAATTTAGAAAAAATCAGTTATTCTAGTGTGGTTGTCTGGAACCAGTGGTTTTACTTTCGAGATGATTTCAGGTTTGACTGTGATGGCATTTCTTGCCACTGCACATGGTAAAGTCCTTGTGTGGTATTTGAGGTGTTGTATAAAACGAACAGTTGCAAGGCTCAGCCTTGAACGGCCAGTTTCATGAGCAATGACTCTTCCCTCTAGTGTTTTACTTTTGTGAGGAAATTTTCAGAAGTGAAAAAAAAAAAAAAAAAAAAAAATTTTTTAACAAGAAGAATGAAATAACCTGAAAAGTTTTTAGCTTTTAGATTCCAAAATCCAGTTCTTATAGTAACAGAAGATTCACAAGATTTTACCTTTGGACAATGGAAAAATTAAAGTTTTTGCTCATACAGAACAGGGTGAAAGAATGAGAGCCAAGAACGTAAACAAAACCGTTCAATTATGTTCGAAGTGAAAACACAAATGTGGAAATTTTGATTTGTCAAAATCAAAAATGGATAGGGATTATTGAAGCTATTGATATTCGAATTTGGTATTGATTTAAATAACTTTGACATCAGTTGAGTATAATTTTCTTTATCCTTATTTCGTTTTTGCAATGTTGAATCAAATCTTGTTTTAAAATTTAGAACACTTCACTTAAATGCAGGACTAATTAGCATTTAATATCCAATTTCAAGTCTTGAAGCATGTGTTTGATTTATTATGATTTTATTTGAGTTACCAGGTTCACTTGCCATATATACTCATCTACTATATATGGAGTTTTATATAACTATAAGGTAAACAGGAAAGAATAAACCTGTGGAAAAGCTGACTTACTATTTGTCTAAGGAATATTTTTTTTATATCTACCTATATAGGTAACTCATTTATAATATGGTTAAGTATTTTTTGTAAAGTCGTTTTAACTGCTACATGCTCTGGCATTTACTTTGCTAGAATAAATAAATTTAAGATTTAAAAATTATTTACAAATTTTGAATTTTAACTTTTTTAGTATTAGAATGATATATATCTTTAAATCAAAAATAATAAATAACAAATTATGCATTAAGTCTTAAAGTTTTCCAATTTCCCCAAGTATTGTCACAAATAATAAACTATATAAAGAAGAGAGTGCCATTAGATAGGCTGTTTAGCTTTTTGTTATAATTTTTTTAGTATTTATTTTTTACAAAAATTATCACACACACCAACACCCACACACACACACACACACACATAGTATAATATATATACTATATTTATTATATATATATTATATATATTTATGAATTTATATATTATATATATTATAATATATATATATATTATATATATATATTTATATTTGTACTATATATATATATTATATTATATATTATAATATTATTTATATTATTATATATATTATTATATATTATTTACTATTGATATATATATATTAGGCCTATCTACGAGTAGCCAGGGCAGAGGTCTTAGATTATTTTTGGAAATTTTCGCAAAAGACAACCGCAATTAGAACCAAGATTCTCAATCTTTTCCGTCCCACCTTGCGGGAATCATCTGCCTTCCCCCCCCCCCACAAAGATAAATCAAATTTCATAGTGGTCATTGGAATTAAAAAAGAAATGATTCTAACACTTTTAAAGGCCATACATTAAATTATATTATATATATATATATATATATATATATATTATATTATATATATTATATATATATATATATATATATATACTATATATATATTATTATATATATATTATACTATATATATATCTATATAATATATATTATATTATACTTATATATTTATAATTATATATATATATATATATATATATATATATTCGATATATTATATTATTTATATAATTATATTATATAGATATAATATTATATATATATTTATCTATTATATGTATATTTTATATAATTAATTATATACGTATTAATTAAATTTATATACTATATATATATATATATTACTATAAATTATAATATTATTATTATAGTGATTATATTAATATATGTATTATATATATTATATTATATATATTTATCTATATTATATATCATAGTCAACGTGGGTAAAAACAGTTTTTGAGGTTACCTGTGGGGTAAAAATAAAACCCTCCGCTCCTGGAAATTTTTTTGATTTTACTTGCTAGTCTTGGTGTGAGATAAATCTATAAAAAAGCCAAAAGAAAATGGGCTGCTCGAAAGTGACCGTAATCAGTGATAACAAATTGAAATAGTTAACAAATGTCGCAAAAACTTTTTTCAGTTTTCAAATTTTGCTAATTTTTAGTTTTATCATTTTTGTATAAATATAATTTTTTTTGGGTGATGCTACATATTAATGGAGGAACTTGGGCAAACTAATAATTTCTTTTTGGATTATTGGATGTCCTAGAAATAAAATTATTTGATTTTTACCCAATTTTACCAAAATGGGGTAAAAAAAACTGTTTTCTTCGGAGGAGCCCCATGGAGGGGGCGTCACAGACACCCTTACAATTTGAACCCTCATATTCGACGCTTACGGTTTGATAAAAATATAAGGGGACACCAATATTTGGTAGTATTATACATATTAACTAACTCGGACTGCACCACACTGGCTCCAGCACTGGTACCAGCTCTGGCTCTGACTCTGAACCTCTTTATTATATAGTAAAACAACTCCAATTTTTATCTAGGGCATTTCCTATTTCTAGGGGCCAGCACACCTCAGAGGGGGCCGAAACGTTTGTAAGGGAGAGAAAGTAATTTCACTCACGGCGAGATTTAATTTAAGGCAACCTACAGCGCCAATTGTGATGAATAAAAACGGGGGGAGATTGAATTGCCCGCATGTGGGTCGCCTTGCGCAGTGTCCCACCTCTTAGCTCACAAATCCAGAACGATAGTGACTCCTTTAATTATTTTTCCTATGCCAGATTTATTCCTTGAGTTGTACGTTTTTTGTTTAATAATTATTATAACCCTTAAAGCGCACTTTGGGCAGCTGTTAATTAGGTAAGACCCAAATTTTAAATTTTTCCTTTTTATTTATTTTTTTTTTTTTTTCCTTAATTTTAAAAAGAGTTTGATAGATAAAGGAAGGAGAGAGAGAAGAAGAGTTTTAGAAATGGTGGGATTAATGATCTAAAGATACAACTTATAAAAGTGTATTTAAGAGTGATAGTAAAAAAACTTCCCAGTTCATTACTTCAATGTTAGTGAAAAATATAACTTTTCATTGTAGAATTGTCGGTAATATATGTTATTAGAAAAATAAACTAACAATTTATCTACCATGAGCATTCTCAACCAAGATTCAAGCTAATCCAGTTATAGGTTTGATTGTTGTGTTATTGAATGTCTGGAATGAGGTATATTATCCCAAGAATAATTACGTTGATATTTTACAATAACAATTACTGGTAACTGGTTAAACAACAAATAAATTAACAAACGGAATTAGATTATCTAACATTTCTTTGTGCTTACATAAAACCACCAGATCCCATCCTGGCGTATTTCGTTTACTATAGTACTTCGAGCAAATATCTAATATGAATACTTAATTTTGGGCTTATGGAAGTATGTGACATTTTAATTGCAACAACAGCTTCGGTTAGTGTGATAATTAGACGCTGGCTTTCCGTTATGAGTGGTAGGTGAAGATTTAACGTACTTATGGAAGCCAGCTCCCGGTTTTGGAATAATAATATGCAGACATTGCCAGGTGAGCTACCCTACAACGTAACCTGGATGGGGCTGCCATTGATATGGCGGAACAATACCTAATTCCAGGTAGAATATAATTTAAGCAGACAGCCGGCAACTTCCAACCATATGATCCTCAGACTATCTACTACTACTACATGAAATAAAGGTAGAGATTGAATTGGAGATTTGCTCGAGTCCATAGGACCCCCTGGCGGGGAATTGAGTGCAGTCCTTGAAACTGAAGAAGCACTAATGTTTTCTTCATTAAACCTGCCCTTTAATCACTAATGTACTAACTATAACTAAAGCTTTTTTTTAATTTTCATGAGTTTCCACTTTATTTTTATTCAACTACCATATATGTATTCACAATAAATAGTTAACTTAAGTTAATTATAATGTTATTTAAATTTGAATAATTTTTTTATAGTAAATGTGTAATTAAATAAAAGTAAATTATGTTATTATGTGTTAAAAATTTAAAATAAAAACGAATTAAAAAAGAAAAAATGCCATAGTGGTATAGCTATAGCCTTATTAGCCTGATGAGTTACGTGGTGGTGACGAAATGTCACAATTTTACTATAATTTCGTAGCAGAATTTCAAAAAAGCTGGATCACTAATATGGAGAATTGGCCTAATAGGCCAAATAACAAATAGTTGCTGAATATTCAGTACAGCATATTATATAGTATATTATATAATTAGTATATCATTATATCTACTAGCTATATATATAATATATATATAGATTTATTATATATATAATATATTATTATATATATAATTTTAATATTAATATATAAGAATGGGATGAATGTGTAATTATTTGCTATATAAAATGGGTATCCCTGATTAACATCGATTACAACAAAACAACTAACATTTAAAGTTTAGGCCATTGAGTGAAGGGTGGTTTTTTTTTGTCCCATTTAGCTACTGATAATCTGTGTAATTTGCAAGTGAATTTAGCTAACAAATTAGGTTGCCTATTTAATGTGGATTTTAGGAATTTGTTGTACTTATTATTGTGAATTATTTCTGTTATGTATTTAATTTTAGTTGAGTATTGGACTCAGTAAGGTTGGATAGGTTAACCCTAGGCTAGAGTAGTTAGATTTACTGTATTCTACTGTGTGTTTGCAGGTGTATTTGAATTATTAAATAGTTATTTCTTGTATTTAAGCTAACAGTCTTTAACAATTGTATATGTAATCTGCGTGATAATTTAATTTAATTAAGTTTGCCATAGCCTAAGTTAGGCCTACTTTATAATTTTATATTAGCCTTAGCTAGGGCCTCAGGCTCATTCTTATTCAAACTGTTTTGAGATGATCCCTGGCTAGGCTTAGCTAATTTAGGCTTGTTAAATTTTTAACCTATTTTTAAGAGTAGTTTATTTCTTTTTAGGCTTTAGTGATATTTAAACTGTAGTTTGGTAAAATAATAGGTACAGGTTAGTAAGCTAATAATATTTTAAAGTATGTTTGCTCTGTGTGGATATCTGTGGGACTGTAAGAGGTGAATAATGTGAATAGATGCCGCTTGTGATTTGATGAGAGAATGTGTTGTTAAGCGAGGAGATTGCCAGACTGATTGAAATGTGAATGGATTGAAGAAGAGTATTTGAGTTTGAGAAAGGAGGGAGTCGTTAGGAAAAAGTTAGTTAGGGATGTCGAGCGCAAGGAGGGAGCGGGATATAGGGGTAGCCAGGAATAGTCACCTAGGCAGGAGGATGAGAGGGAAAAGGATAGTAGTTGATAATAGTCTGCAGATGGATATAGAGTTGTAGAAAATAGATATAAAATTTTAAGATGAGGATCTCGAAAGTCTCAGCGCTGTTGACGCAGTACAGGTTCGGACTGTCTTCGATGGGAGGATAGAGGTTTGCCAATGGTTAATGTGGTTTTCTGAGCGAAGCTGATAATGCTAATTGGAGACTCTATGATCCGATACCTAGATAACTTTTCAAAATAAGAATAAGAAACGATTGAGAGTGTAGTTATCAGTGCCAGAGTGGTGTATCGTGGATGGATAGATAGAGAGATTGATTCTACAAATGTTGATTCAGATGGGATGTGTGTGTACAAATGATATACGGAATAGAAGGTCAGAAGCAATGTAGCAAATTATAGGGAGTTGATTCAGAAGAATGAAGCTGCGGAAGAGAGTGATTTCTGGGATTTTACCTAGTAGGTGCAGGTCGGAATGGGGAGTGGGCTTTAGTGTAAATGAAGGATTAGATTATGTATTGACAGAAAATATTAGGTTTTTGGATTGTGAGAGAGAATTTCTGGATTAAAGTTTTTGCAGCAGATGGAGTTTACATGAGTCATAAAGGTGTTGGGCTTTTTCAGCACCAGTTGGAGACTTATTTAGCAACTAGGTAAGTTGGGGGGATTGGCTAAATTGGTATATTAGCATAAGGTAACGGTATAGGGTTGATATAAATAAAACTAGTGTTTACAGGCTCAAATAGTATGTAGCAATAAAAATAACAGCCATTTCGAATATAACTGCTTTTACACAAATGTCATAGCTTAGATAAAAAGATGGTGATTAGTAAACCATAAATGGAGATCTTGAAGTTTTGATTACTGAGCATGGGTTAGATGAAGAATTATATGGAGACTCCGTTCAGGAA
>JABUQX010077245.1:0-2500 GCA_015478945.1 Trachelipus rathkii
TATATATATAATAAATATAATATATATATAATATATATATATAATATATATAGTATATATATATGTATACATCTTTATTCTTTTGAAAATTTTTAAACAATCTTGTATGATTATTTTAAAATCATTTTGTAAAGACATTGATGCATCACTAAAAACAAATAAAGCTTCTTACACAAATCCTTTTGATACAATTATGAAAAGGATGCTTTTCTTTTAAATAATAATGTAAATTAATGATGCATTAAGTTTTCAAAATATTATATTGGACAAATTATTCATAAAAAAAACAAAACAAAAAATGTGATTCACCTGAAAGACAAGTTCAGTGTTTCACAATCTTTTTTTGGTTTTCCCTAAATAAAAATTTGCTCTATTTATTTTTACAATCATTCAGATTGATAATTATTTTAAGTAGATGAAATTATCGAGTTCAAAGCTTTGATTCAGGACATTTTTCTTTGTAGCCAACCTTTGACAGGTGATCTTTGAATGCCTCTATCTCGAAAAAAGAAGTCTGAATTTAAAGAGAAATGTTTAGGTTATTCGTTATTATTGAAGTTGAAGTAATCGTTGTAAGATTTGTATATTTTCAATGTTTCTTTCCCTTCGCTATATTCTTTCTTTTATCGTCTATTATTCATTATATTATTATTATTATTATTATTATTATTAAATTATGATTATTATTATTATATCTATTATTATTATTATTATTATTAAATTATTGTTATTATAAACTGATTAAGTATGAATGAACAACTATTATACTCTTAAATTCTAATTATTATCACTTATTATTATTATATTATTATTATTATTATTATTATTAATTATTATTATTACTTATTATTATTATTATTGCTATAAATTGATAACTAATATTATTTAACTATTGTTATTTTATTATTAATAATAATAATAATAATAATTATTATTATTATTATTATTTATTATTATTATTATTATTATTATTATTATTATTATTATTATTATTATTATTATTATTATTATTATTATTATTATTATTATTATTATTATTATTATTATTATTAATTATTATATATATATTATTAAATATGACGGCAGCCAGAAGTTGTTGCGATGAATTCCTTTTAATAATTTTTTGGCTCGGGGCTGAGCCCCATTTTCACTCCCCCCTTAAAAAATGGACATAAAATTCGGAATTTTCAGCCGATTTTGACCCTATAAACATCAAACTGTAGCTTTTTTTTTTACCCTCTAAAACGTTGTTTTTGGGCGTTTTTCTCTGACTGTAGTCATTCTTTCTGAATTTTCAATGTTTCAAAATCCTGTTTTTTACATTTTTCGTATCAACTCCAGAATTTTTTCTCGAAACTGACTTCAAACTTGAAATATGCATAGATGGATCCATTACCTACAATAGTTACATAAGAACATTTTCGATTTTTGAATTTCGTTCCTCAGCTTTGTCCAATTTCCAAACCGATTTTTTTCCATTTGAAAAGTGGCAGGAATTAATATACTTTTTGTACTCATCCGATCAACATCAAATTTTCAGGGCTTGTACAGTCGAGCAAGATGCATCTTTTTTACTTAGATAATATTTTTGTATACTCAAAAGAAAATTTTTAAAAAATTTTCAAAAAATTTTTTTTTTTGAAAATTTGTTCCAAGAACAAATCCAAATCTATTGCATATACAAAGAAATTATCAAAGTAAAAAATGTGCATCTCTCCGACTACATATGCCCTGAAAATTTCATCCACTTCGCACGAACAAAAAAAAAATATATCAATTTTTCACTTTTCAAATCCAAAAAAAATGAGTTTGGAAATTGGACAAAGCTGAGCACAAAACTCAAAAAATCGAAAACGTTCTATGTAACTATTGTAGGTAATGGACCCATCTATGCATATTTCAAATGTTTGAGAATATTGGAAAAAAGTAGGAGTTTCGACAAATGTCAAAAACAGATTTTGAAAAATTGAAAATTCTGAAAGAATGACTACAGTCACAGAAAAACAGCCAAAAACAACGTTTTAGAGGGCAAAAAAGGCTACAGTTCGGTGTTTATAGGGTCAAAATCGGCAGAAAATTCCGAATTTTATGTCTATTTTTAGGTGGGAGTGAAAATGGGGCTCAGCATGAGCCAAAAATTGGATCTAGCCCTTGTTAATTAAGTGTCAAAGTGAATATGATTTTGGTAATTACTGCTGTGAGTTGGAAACTCTTATACAAGAATTTGAAACACGATTCACAGATGTAAAAAGCTTTGAGCCAATTTTCTCTTTCATGAGTTACCCTTTTAGAGAATGCAATATCGAGGCCGTTGCTTCCGAAATTGCCAGCAAATTTAATTTAGATCCTTCCACTTTGGAATCAGAAATTATAACAATACAGTCAGATATTTCGCTAAAATCAAGAGCAACGCACGATGAACTTTTTTGGAAACTAATTCCAGAAGAGAAATATCCGTGCTTAAAAACCATTTCTTTGCGTCTCACTGCATATTTTGGAT
>JABUQX010077245.1:17500-25000 GCA_015478945.1 Trachelipus rathkii
TTGGCTGTTTTTCTGTGACTGTAGTCATTCTTTCAGAATTTTCAATTTTTCAAAATCTGTTTTTGACATTTTTCGTATCAACATCCATAGCTTTTTTCCAAATTTCTTCAAACTTGAAATATGCATAGATGGGTCCATTACCTACAATAGTTACATAGAACGTTTTCGATTTTTTGAGTTTTGTGCTCAGCTTTGTCCAATTTCCAAACTCATTTTTTTTGGATTTGAAAAGTGAAAAATTGATATATTTTTTTTTCGTTCGCACTAAGTGGATGAAATTTTCAGGGCATATGTAGTCGGAAGAAATGTACATTTTTTACTTAGATAATTTCTTTGTATATGCAATAGATTTGGATTTGTTCTTGGAACAAATTTTCAAAAAAAAAAATTTTTTGAAATTTTTTAAAAAATTTTCTTTTGAGCAAAAAACTGCTATCAAGTAAAAAAGATGCATCTTGCTCGACTGTACAAGCCCTGAAAATTTGATGTTGATCGGATGAGTACAAAAAGTATATATTAATTTTTTCACTTTTCAAATGGAAAAAAAATGGGTTTGGAAATTGGACAAAGCTGAGCACAAAACTCAAAAAATCGAAAACGTTCTATATAACTATTGTAGGTATTGGACCCATCTATGCATATTTCAAGTTTGAAGTCATTTCGAAAAAAATTCTGGAAGTTGATACGAAAAATGTAAAAACATGGATTTTGAAACATTGAAAATTCTGAAAGAATGACTACAGTCACAGAAAAACACCCAAAAACAACGTTTTAGAGGGTAAAAAAAAAAGCTACAGTTTGATGTTTATAGGGTCAAAATCGGCTGAAAATTCCGAATTTTATGTCCATTTTTAAGGGGGGAGTGAAAATGGGGCTCAGCCCGAGCCAAAAAATTATTAAAAGGAATTTCATCCCAACTTCTGGCTGCGTTCATATTTAACTAATAATAATAATAATAATAATAATAATAATAATAATAATAATAATAATAATAATAATAATAATAATAATAATAATAATAATAATAATAATAATAATAATAATAATAATAATAATAATAATAATAATAATAATAATAATAATAATAATTATTATTATTATTATTATTAATAATAAAAATACCAATAGTAAAATAATAGTACTATCAATTATAGCAATAATAATAATAATAATAATAATAATAATAATAATAATAATAATAATAATAATAATTAATAATAAGATAATAAAAATATATAGACGTAATAACTATAAATAGTAATAATAATAGAATAATAATAATAATAATAGTAATAATAATAATAATAATAATAATAATAATAATAATAATAATAATAATAATAATAATAATAATAATAATAATAATAATAGACGAAAAAGAAAGAATATAGCGAATGGGAAAGAAAATTAGAAAATATACAAATTTAAACGATTATTCAAATTCAATATATAACGAATTAACCTAAAACATTTCTCTTTAAATTCAGACTTCTTTTTTCGAGATAGAGGCATTCAAAGATCACCTGTCAAAGGTTGGCTACAAAGAAAAATGTCCTGAATCAAAGCTTTGAAACTCGATCAATTTCATCTACTTAAAAATAAATTATCAAATCTGAATGAATTGTAAAAATAAATAGAGCAAATTTTCTATTTAGGGGAAAAAAAAAAAAGATTCGTGAAACACTGAACTTGTCTTCAGGTGAATCACATTTTTTGTTTTGTTTTTTTTTATGAATATTTGTCCAATATAATATTTTGAAAACTTATGCATATTATATTACATTATATTTAAAGAAAAGAATCTTTTCATAATTGTATAAAAGGAATTTGTGTAAGGAAGCTTATTTAGTTTTTAGTGATGCATAAATTTCAATATCAAATGATTTTAAATAATCAACAAGATTTGTTTAAAAATTTTTCAAAAAGAAATAAAGATAGTATCACAATTATACGTCTAATATATATATATATATATATATATATATATATATATATATATATATATATATATATATATATATATATATATATATATATATATATATATATATGATATATATATAATATATATATATATATATAATATATAGCTATATATATCACTATTCTCAGTTATACACGAAATTAAAATTAAATATTTATGAATCTAATAAATGGATTATTCAGTATTCAGATTTTTTATGAAAAAATTTTCAATTCCTTACAGAAAGATCCGGCTGGAATTTGAAATAATATTCGGCCGAAGCTTTATGAAAATGCATGATACCCCGGGCTGGGCCACAGCTGGAGCAGGATACTGTTACATCATATATATAATATATATATAATATATATATATATATATATATATATATATAGATATATATATATAATATATATATAATACTCCCTCTCATTAAATAACTCCTATTATTATATGATAAGTTTTGTATCTGTTCCTTTTCTTAGATCTGTCTGTGAAAGTTATCCTATGTATTTTTCGTTCCTTATCTGATGTGACGTGATGTATGAAAGAAGAAGATGAGAAACAGAGGATCTCCTGTGTTATCCCTCCCTTTTATCCCTTTATTTATTTTATTAGTTTATTTTCCTTATCTCCGTTTATTTCTTCTTTCTAGTGATATAAGTTAATTGTATTGAAGTGAAGTAAATATAGTGATGTACTCTTGTTCTTGTGTAGTGGATTAACTCTTGTGTAGTTAGTAATATTTTGTAGTGGTGGTGCAGTAAAGAGACGTGTCCCCAAAAGTAGGCAACCTACTCGTAAATACCCCTTCAGGTTCAGTTTCGTGAAGGTGCACCTTTTGGTAGACTGTCCAATTAATTGTATTAAGAGTGGTTGTCTGTAAAAAGGGGTATAGTGTAGTAAACAAATGTGGGCACCACAAATGAATAAAGTTAATTGTAAATAGTAATAAGTATCATCGAATACTTAGGAAATAAAGAAAGTTTTTTAGTTCCCATTTAGTATTTCCCCTCCGATCAACAAGAGAACATCGGGTGAGTTAAACTGTATTTGTTGTAGTAGTTTTGTTACCACTGTATTTTTATCAGTGGTAGCAGAGCGTAGTTACGCTTCTGCTCTGGTTGTGTTGTGTGTGAAGTGGTGTAACGAGGCAGTAGTAGTGTGTTTCTTGTTGGTTGGTTTTGTTTGGGTTGTGTGTCGTAGTGAACCATGGAAGAGCACGGTGATGGTGGTAGTGGCAGTGGCAGTGGTGGTGATAGGTATGACATGGTATGTTTGTACCTTAATATGAAACGTAAGAATAATGAATCAATGAGAGAGTACGTGAATAGGTATGAAATGACAGAGAGAAAGTGTAGGTTTGTTGGTAAAGTGGTTTTGGGTGAAGACATGAAATGTGTCCATCTCCTTGAGGGAGCAAATGTGAGTGAGAACCAAAAGCAAATGGTGTTGGCGTATTGTGGCAAGGATGAGTGGGTGTTCCGTACTGTTATGGATGCTCTGATAAAGATATGTGAAGGAGAGATCAGAGAGAACAGAAGTGAAGTAGCTGAGAGTGATGAGAGTAGTTGGTATACAAGCCAACGGGTGTCTGGGCCCAGCGGTGAAGAGTGGGTGAGTGGTAAATTGTTGAATGTGAGAGATAAGAATGGTATAGTGAGTAAATGTAATATTTGTAGGTCGAAATTTCATTATGCGTATAAATGTCCTTTAAGAGGTAGTGGTAGAGGTGTGTATGGTGGTGGTCGTAGGGGAAGAGGTTATGGTAGTGTGGATAGTGTAGATAGTAGAGGTAGAGGTAGAGCAGTAGAACAGGTAGAAGGTAGTGCTATAGTTGGTAGTAAGTATGTAGTTGATGACAAAAACATTTTCTATAGTGAAGAGAGTAGATGGAGGAGAAAGAGATGTGATTTGTGTAGATCGGATGAACATTCGTGGAGAGATTGTAACGTGTATGGAGATTATAGTGAGTTGTTGTGTGTTACAGAGACAGAGAAGGGAGTGACAAGTGGTGTGAACAATGTAGTAAGTAGTAGTGAGAACAATAGTATTGGAGAAAGTGGTGAAAAAGTTGTGGTTCCGGTAAGAGTGTGGACAAGTGATGTTGTTAAAGATGATAAGATTGTGTTTAAAGAAGGGGAAGTGACCGGTAGTGTGGTAAGTAAAGAAGATGTGAAAGTAAAAGAAGATAGTAGTAGTGAAAGTGAAGTAGTAGAAGATGTAGTAGTAAAAGATGTAGAAGATATAGTAGTAGAAGATGTAGAAGGAGAAGATGTAGTAGTAGAAATAGAAGTAGAGGTAAATAACGAAGTGAGGGAGGTTGGTGGAATGGTGAAATGTAGTGTAGTAGAAGTAGTAGAAGAAAGTAAGTGTCGTGAAGTGGTAGTGAGTGATGTTATTGGGGAAGTAAAATGTAATAGTGTTGGTGTAACAGTGACATGTAGTGAAGTAGTAGAAAGTAAGTGTAGTGAAGTGGAAGTGAGTGATGTTGTTGTGGAAGTGAAGAGTAATAAGTTGGAAGTAAAAGAGTGCAAAGATGTAAGTGTAGAAAAGGGAGGAATGAGAGAAAAAGGAAAGAAAGGAAAGAAGAGTAAGAAAGGTAAGCGTGGTGCTAAAGTAAAAAATGTAAATGAAGAATGGATGAGACGTAAAGAGGGTGAGCTGTATATGGAGTGGTTGTATAGAGTTTTTGAGCATTTTTCTAGTTATGAAAGTGAAGGGGTAGTGTTAGAAATGTTTTTGTTGAAGTATGGGTATGATCAGGAATCAGATGTGTCTGATATCTAGAGTGAAGTATGTGAGTTAGTTTTAGTGTTTACGGGTAGAGTTTTGTTTGTGCTTGTAGTAGTAGTAATGTAGTAATAGTAGGAGTGGTTAGAGAGTAGTGTTTAGTGTGTGGGTGTTTTGCAGGTGCGTAGTGGTTGTGCTGGTGGTGTAGTAATAGTAGGAGTGGTTAGAGAGTAGTGTTTAGTGTGTGGGTGTTTTGCAGGTGCGTAGTGGTTGTGCTGGTGGTGTGTTGTAGTGTGTTTTTTGTGCAGTGTTAAGTGTTAGTGGTAAGTGTATGTTTTGTACAAGACAAGTGAAAGGTGTGGGAGAGAAAGGTATAAGATTGATAAGTTTTGTATCTGTTCCTTTTCTTAGATCTGTCTGTGAAAGTTATCCTATGTATTTTTCGTTCCTTATCTGATGTGACGTGATGTATGAAAGAAGAAGATGAGAAACAGAGGATCTCCTGTGTTATCCCTCCCTTTTATCCCTTTATTTATTTTATTAGTTTATTTTCCTTATCTCCGTTTATTTCTTCTTTCTAGTGATATAAGTTAATTGTATTGAAGTGAAGTAAATATAGTGATGTACTCTTGTTCTTGTGTAGTGGATTAACTCTTGTGTAGTTAGTAATATTTTGTAGTGGTGGTGCAGTAAAGAGACGTGTCCCCAAAAGTAGCAACCTACTCGTAAATACCCTGTCAGGTTCAGTTTCGTAAAGGTGCACCTTTTGGTAGACTGTCCAATTAATTGTATTAAGAGTGGTTGTCTGTAAAAAGGGGTATAGTGTAGTAAACAAATGTGGGCACCACAAATGAATAAAGTTAATTGTAAATAGTAATAAGTATCATCGAATACTTAGGAAATAAAGAAAGTTTTTTAGTTCCCATTTAGTATTTCCCCTCCGATCAACAAGAGAACATCGGGTGAGTTAAACTGTATTTGTTGTAGTAGTTTTGTTACCACTGTATTTTTATCAGTGGTAGCAGAGCGTAGTTACGCTTCTGCTCAGATTGTGTTGTGCGTGACGTGGTGTAACGAGGCAGTGAGTTTATTGTAATATATTATAATATATATATATATATATATATATATTATTATATATATTATATATTATAATAATATATATTATATTATATATATAATATATATATATATATATATATATAAAATTATATATAATATACATATATATATATAATATATATATAAATATAATATATATATAATATATATATATATATATATATATATATATATATATATATATACGGTATATATATATAGGAATTAAAATGCTGGATAATATATATATATATTATATAATTATAAGTATATATATTATATATATATATATATTAAATATATATATATATATATATATATATTATATATATATAATATACAGGTTCACTGGGAAGAGGCCTGCAAGTAGCCGAACCGCAAGTTTTTCGACCTACCTGGACGAAGAACTTCAAAATCTTCTCGCCCCCCACCCACAGGATACTGTGATGTTTCCGCGACAACGCATGTGCGACGCCACCACTTCCGGACGAATCCGAGATCACTCCCAGGACCTTCCACCGCTCACCTGCTTTATTTCTCCTTCTACTCATCATGAGGCATACTTTTCCACCCTATGCCTCAGCCTTATTCCTAAAAGCCGGTGATACAGAAACTAACCCCGGACCTAGAATTTTCATATGTCCAATTTGCAACAAGATAGTAAGGAGAAACTCCATAAGCTGCAATAGATGTAAACAATGGATCCATAAACACTGTTCCATCCTCACCACGCTATCCCCTATAATACACAATTGGATCTGAAAATCCTGTACTCCATCCACAAAAATCCCCACAACACACACACATCTTACAAACAAACCCACAA
The DNA here is from genome assembly GCA_015478945.1 of Trachelipus rathkii. Classification (NCBI taxonomy): domain Eukaryota; kingdom Metazoa; phylum Arthropoda; class Malacostraca; order Isopoda; family Trachelipodidae; genus Trachelipus; species Trachelipus rathkii. Next base: position 24,124 of record JABUQX010077245.1, read on the forward strand.
TATAAACGTACTACAATTCAACACAAACGGACTACACAATGAAACCAAAGAAATAGAAGTCTCTAAAACAACACAACATACACATATCCACAATACAAGAAGCCCACCTACCCGATAATTATCCAGAACAAAATATTTATAGCTATGATGCCATCTTCACACCCCTAACCTCCCAAAAAAAACACACTCTACTAACCCTGATACACAACTCATTAGCATACACAAACACCACCTTATAAACTACGACGGCATTAAACGACAAGACCATAAAAACACAGTCATCCACAATAATGGAAAACAAAAAACCACATAACCTATTAAACCTCTACATTCCCCACCACACCTCACCACAATGCAACAGAAACTACAAACTAAATCTCTCCGAAATCTCATATCTCCCAAACCTCATAATGGGGGCGATTTCAACGCTCACCACCTTACATGGTTCAACGCCCAAGAAGCAAATCAAAGAGGAACCCACATCTCAGCCAACCTTGAAAACCTCAATATCTTAAACAACACAAACAGCCATACCAGAAACCCACCCCAAACCAACCAAATATGTACATCACCAGACACAACACTATGCTCATCAAATTTGCACACAAAACTCCACTGGTCAACACAAACCGAACTAAACTCCAACACCTACCCATCATCATAAAATACCAAAATGTCAACAAACCAAACTACCCACTTAGAAAAACATACACAAACTACAAAAAAGCAGACAGGACACTATTCACCAACCATATAGAAAGCAACATACATCCCATAAATATCATTAAAACATCAAAACTCAACAAAGCTATACAAAATTTCACTTCTTTAATTCAAAAAGCATCTAGCAAAGCCATCCCAGAGATACAAAAAAAAA
>JABUQX010077245.1:40000-58228 GCA_015478945.1 Trachelipus rathkii
AATTTCTTTTGTCGGTAAACGTGGCCCTCAACCTCCTCTTACAATCGTTTTCTCGCTCCTCTCTCGATCGACGCTTATCGCTATTTCGTTTATTTGAAAATTAAAGTCGTCCGGATTATCGGCAAAAACGACGTGACCGGCGTTTTTGATAACAATAATTTTCACGTTCTCGCGTTCGTTCCAAAATTCGAAAGCGGGAGAAGAATCCACCCAAGAGTTTTCGCCGTAAATAAACGTCACGGGAACGTCTCGAGGAATAAGAGGCATGCGTTCACCCATGGAATTTCTGGCGCGCTGTACACCGTAAATTATGATCGCGAACGCTTCTTCCCCGGTGGGGTTTGGCATGTTGCGATAATAATGGTGCTCGTCCAGTGGATTTTTGAATTTTTTTATACATTTCGGGCCCTTGAGACGTTTGAAGAAAAATGGATTGACGGGTAATTTAATCACGTTTCGGAGGAACTTCGCTAATAAGGAGTGTCGGACAAACCCCCAGGGATCGACTAGAACCGCGTGACTAATTCTTTCCGGATAGTTCATGGCGTAAGAAGCTGCTAAGTAAGCGCCGAACGAGTGGCCAACGAGAATAAACTTTTCTAATTTTAGGACGGAGCGCCAGGCCTCGATGGACTTGATGAATTCCATTTCCGCTTTCAACGCTTTATTAACCAAATCTCGTCGGGAACCAAATGGATCGAGGAGGAAATGTTGTTGCCTTCCTTGGTGCTGCTGCTGCTGCTGCTGCTGCTGCCAAGAGGCGATTTTTGCGAACACCGGTGGAATAGCGTTATTCGTACCGCCTTTTGAGACGTATTTGAAAAAGTCCGGTCGGGAACTTTGATTAAAACCTATCGTGTCGAAAAGGTAAACGGGTCTCTTATCATTACTGGTGATGTATTTCGCGAGATCGATCCAATCGAACGCCAGACCCCCGAACCCGTGAATTAGGACCACGGGCGTTTTATCGTTAACGTCCCCGTTAAAGATTAAAGTGAAAATTTTGTTACTTTTATCGGATCCCGTGACGACTTTACCTATATCGACGAATTTGCTCTCGTGAGGAATTGTTAATTGGGCGAGGAATCTTTTCGAAGACTTTCTCAATAAAATCGGGATGGAGGGGAACCATTTTCTCCATAAGCACTTTCGAATCAAACAGGATTTCGCTATGGCTGCTCTTCCTGGTTATAATTTGTTTTTTCGCTTTCATGTCGTAATGGAAAGCTGAGATAATTGTTTCGCTCAATCTTGATCCTTCGTTCGATAAAATTCTTTTTTCTTTGAGTGTTTTTGTGGTTCTTCATCTCTGCACCTTCCGTAGTTTAAGGGGATTAAAGGATTACTAATAGTTTGTCGAGAGGGAGGGAGTGCGCGAAGAGTACTAGTTGTAGGTATATGTTGTCTTATATTATGTATTGTATTGATATTGTAGTAATAGTGATTTTTATGTATAAATCTTTAAAGTTCTTTATTCGGCAATTTATGTATTTTTTAAAATGCATCGTATAATTAATAAGGTGATTAAAAAGAGGAAATTCAAATAATATCTGGGAAAAAAAGGTTTTACTTTATAGTTCCTTATAAAATATTAAATGTTTTTATTCTCTAATTTATTAATTATTACGCCCGATTTTTGAATTATATATATAAGAACTTGTCCTTTAGAAATTTTTTATCCATCCAGAAGATAAGTCACTTATCGTATTTTGAGAAAAACACGAAAATTTCATTTGGTAAAAGTTTGATGATAATTATATAAATAATATAGAAAGTATTTGTAAATAAATATAAATTTAATATGATAATACAGGAGCAACTGAATATTCAATTTCTTTATATAAATATTTTTGTTAAATGAAATCTTTAAAGGTCCCCAACTTATCGCTTCGATTCGTGGGCACAGTATAAATTAACGTTAACTTTTTTACGTTCTCATGGTGAGAATTTCTGCATAAATAATAATTTTTTTTTTTTCTTGTTATCCTTTATACGCGTTTTTTTTTTCTGATGGGCAGTTGGACCATATTTTATATATTTTTTTTTAATTTAGTTTCCCTCCATTTTTTTTTTTTTTTTTTTTTTTTTTTTTTCTTAATATTCAGTATATTTTTAATTTTTATTTTATTAAGTAGTAACTTTTTATAACTAGTCTTTCTCTGGAGAGGTTGCTAGTTTGATAATAATATTTTTTTCGTTTCCTTATTATGCCATTTATTTTTGCTAAAATAAAATTTTATGCTACCTTTTTTTTTTTTATAAATAGTTTTTGGTTTTTATTAGTTTTAGGTTTTCTTATCTGTAATATGTCTCTATTTAGTCTATCGATAATTGTGTGTGGTTGATATTATTTTTTAGAGGTTACTTAAAATTGTAAAAAAATAATTAAAAATTATTGCACTGTTTATCACCTCTAAAATTAATTTATTCGTAGAATAATAGTGAAATGATTCTTTTATTTTGCTGATAAAGAAATAGTTTAATATTAAAGATAGATAAATATAGTTGATAGTATTCAGGTTCGTATAAGTATATTGATAATTATATTCATTTATTTCGCTAGATAAATGTGTATTATTTTATTTTATTTTTGTTATATGTTCTGAATTTCTGTAATATGTCATGAGTTATTTCATTTCATGCGATCTATTAATTCGCAGGTCTGTGTGTCGAGACTGTGTTGGTAAGCGTGCACATTTCTCTGTTGTGTGAGCGCAGCTTATGCCTTTAGGTGGGGGTTGTATTTCGGTATAGAGGTTTGGGTAATTATTGTTCATATATTGGTTATTCAGTTTTTTGTTTGTGTTTTGATCTGAGAATATGATTTTTTATATAGATTTTGAGATTTAATCTCCGTGTTAAGATTTATTTTATTTTTCCGTGATGTTTATACTTTATATTTTTATCATTCAGTAACGGATCAAGAAATATGATGCTTTTTTGGCATGCTGTGTATCTTTATTGCTATTATTCATTATTCGCAATTTAATTGATGATTGAATAGATCCCTATTTTTATAATTTGGAAGTACTTTTCTCTTTTAGAATCTAACATGGGTGCTTCGGTATTTCTAAACTCTTTGATAATTAGTTCTAGGGTGCCTGCGAATTTACTGAAAATAGTTTTTGTAGAACTCACAATGACTTTTGTTTGATTTTTCCTGTTAATTATTATTTTTTTTTTTGTGTTTTTCTCCTTCGTGAAAAAACTCACTTATGGAACATAAAATATTTATTTTTTGCATCCATCTGTAGATAGTAGTTAGAAGTAGTAATAGTTATTTCTTGCCTGTACTGATTTGTAGGGTACCTTTTAATTATTAAGATTTTTTTTACGTTTTAATTATTTTTAAAGTGTTTACTGCAAAATCACTATAAAGTCCTAATTATGGGTAATGGCTATGTCGTGCTATTTGTTTTTTTAAATATTTTTTTTGTTGTAGTTTACGTCTTATTAAATTATTTTTTTCATTTAGAAAACTGATAATTATATTGAATACTATAATTATAAAAAAAAATTATTATTATTTTTATTTGTACTACTACTTGCCTTCGAAAAAAAAATCGCTTAATGGAACGAAAAAATTTATTTGCAATCTATTCTCCCGAATAAGTAAAAGTTAATCGTTATTTTTGTGATACCGATTCGAAGCGTATGTGTGGAATTTTTTTAATATTTTCTTTTACTTCGATTAAAACCCATCAACACGTTGGTTTGATTATTCAGTTGTATTCATCTTATCATTTAATTGTTTTATTTTTTTTTCTTATCGTTCTTTATTTTTTCCTAAATTTTCATTCATTACCTTTATCCGTGACCTTTTCGTTTTTTTCCTCAAATAACGATATATAGCTGGACGTTTCGTTCATTTTACCTGAGACGATTCTCTCGTGAGGTGGATCATCTGAGGCTCTTTTGGGTTTCCTCTACGGTGCGTCTCTGATATTTATATATGTACGTTTTTTCTAGTATTCTATAAAAACGGACCTCGAACGAATCAAACGGCAATCATTTTCGGGTATGGACTATCGTTAATATGCTGTATTTGATTATTTTTTTATATATTTGGTCGTACGTTTTTTATTCTGTATCGTTTTTATTAAGTTCGATTAGTATGTTCTAATGTTCCAAATTTGAATAAAAAAATTCTCTTTAAGGGGACGTAACCGAGATGACTTTTTTTTCTGGAGAGCGTGATTTTGTGTATGGAATTAAGATCCTTTGTAGTTTTATTATTTTAACGGTTTTCGTGATGGACCAATTTTATTTGTGTTTTTGGAATCGATTATTTTTTTTTTGTCTTGAAGCGGTGTAATGTTCTAATAATGCGTATATATAAATAATAATAATGTGTGTATTTCTATTTAGATCTGCGTAGATGTTCATTTATTTTGGTGTCTTTTACGAAGTGTCGTAAAATTTATTAGTTGCTTGAAGATTTCGGACGTTTTTCCTGGGGTGAGAATTGGTCTGTCTGTTTGGCAATGATTTTATTTTTGTTTAGATTTAGGTTATCGTTTTAACTCCTTGCATTGTGTGACCTTCGTAGCGATATTGAGAATCTAGAACTAAAGTAATGCATTTACTATATTAATGAAATAGTTATTAATAGGAAAAGAGAGGAGAGTGTGAGGAGGGATGATGATAAATTAAATTAAGGGGATTTTAAGAGAGTTTAACGGAAGCGGGAAAGAAAAAGAAGAGAGAGTATCCAAGTCTGTGAGATATTACTGGAGTTATTATTCATATGCTCCGGTATTGCAGCCTTAGCCGTCTTTTATACTTCGGCTGTTAGTTTTTTTTTTTTTTGGTTTCCTCATTCCTGTAAATAATAATTCCTTTAAGGGAATTTAAATAAACAAATTTATTTTGCTCAGTCTCGCCGAAAAGTAGCATGAAGTAATCCGTATTTGCTGTCGTGAAAAAAGGGTGTTTTAGCCGTTGAAAAATTTTGCGCAATAATTTTTCAGATTTTCAGATGCGGCGGCGCCTCCATTATGATAAAGCTGATATTTCCGCTCAAAGCCTCGCGACATTTACTGAAAACCAATATTTTTTGTGCGATCTTTAATTTTAAAGAGAAACAAACTCGACTTAAGGGTAACGAAAAAATTTATTTTGCATACAACTTTTAGAGAAGTAAAATGTTACGTTATTTTGTGCCCCGATCGAAGCGTTAATGGGGACCTTTTAAATTTATAAAATAAGCGATATTTTATATAATGAATTTATATTCAGGTATTCACTTATCATGATTGTTTATTTTTTCTATGTTTCTTAATTTTTCCTAAATTTTCATCATACCTTTATCACGTGAACTTTTCGTTTTTTCCTCAAAATATCAGAATAGTGACGTTTCGTAATACTCAAGATGATAACTCGGTAGGGATAAATCGGTAGGTGCTCGGGTTTCCTTCTACGTTCTTCACCATGGTTAATAATGACGTTGTCACGATACCTAAAAACGACCTCTGACACAGATCAAGACGGCAATATTTTCAAAGGATGGACTATAGTTAATTAGCGTATTTAATTTATTTTTATAGCTCTCCCTTCAATTAATTACATTTTTAATGTAGATAAAAGGAACATTTGCTAAAAACGGAATACTCTAAAAATTTTTCTCTGAGGTCGATCTTTTTGGAGTAAGCCGATTCAATAATTTATATCGCTTTGAGATTAATACACGGTTTCGATAAACGTTCACTATTTTTGGATACGATTATTTTGCTCGATACCGTTTGATATCTTTATTTTATTGCAGTAATAATATTTAAGGAGATATATCTCTAATAAACCACACCTTCCGATTCCCGACTGATCTAACGGTAACAGGCAATAAATATTTAGTTAAACGTCTTTATTATTTGTTTGTTTTTATAATTAATTTATTATTCTTTATATATTTTTTTAATTTAGTCAAACTATCGTCTATAAGTCAGTATCTAATATGGTATTAATTTTATGTAATTGATCTGTATTTACATTTCGTAACCAGAGTTTATAGTGCCTGCGTTTGAAGTGTATATCGGTTTGCCGTAAAATGTTTGAAAAAAGAATATTTTAATATTTTTTATTTCCGAGTAGATGTTAGACTTTTTGTAGTGCGATTTTGATTTATTTGACCTTTTGAGTTATAAACGTGTTCCGTTATTGATAACGTTCACTTTAATTTGAACTATTATTACTGTTCCTTTAAAGAACTTCTAAGCGTAAAACAATGATATTCTAAACGCGTTTAAGAGCTGTATTTTGGGCTTGTTATACTCCCTTTATAACGACATACGCTATATTCTACGGACGGAGGACGTATAAACGAATAGTACAATTGGGTCGCTGCAACTACATTTTTTAATTATTATTGTTTGATCTGTTTAATATTGTTATTCCCATTCGAACTAACCTAGAGATTTTTTAATTATTACGTAGAAAATGAGATTTCTAAGGAGGGACTTAACTAAATGATTAAAAAATTAATTAAATTTATCAATTATAAACGCTTTCTTACTCCAAATAAGTATTAGTATATGTTCATATGATAGAATCGTAATTATCTAATCTATGTTTTTAATTTAATGAAAAATTTAAGAAACAAAGAAAATATAAATATCACCTATTGCTTTTAGACTATGATAATATGAATTATTAATCAATTTCTTTATCAATTTATTATTGGCATTAGCGCGTATTTATTTTTTTTTTTTTTCTTTGGTGTTTTTCTTTTCGGCGAAAAAAACTCGTCTCGTTAAGGCAAACAATATAATTATTTTGTGCTACCATTCTCCCGGTATAATGGAGAGATGTTACAGGATTTTAATCGCCCCGGTGACCGTTATATTTGTGATGGTACCCGATTTTTTTTTAATATAAATCGATGTTTTATTCATACGCAAATAAAATTCTGTTATACAGTGTTACTGCTAAAATAAATAATGTTCAAAGTCATCATATTAAATACACTGTACACAGTATAGGAGTCAATCAATCTTCTGTGAAAGGTCGTTTATTGAGGCGAGTGGTTGTCGTTTTTTAGATCTGTTTATGATTGAGTTCTGTTTTTGTTTTAGATTGGTAAGTTACCGCTCGTAAACATTGAATCTATTTATCACAATTATGAGTACGCCGTAGAGAAACCCGGCCTCAAGACTTGATTGATTTAATGGCCAATCCGACTTATCAACTGATTAGATTAAAAATCTATAGGTAATTTTAGTCATACTAACGTCATTATGAGTCGTATTTTGAGGATAATAAAACGAAATTTTCTAAGAGATAAAGGTCATGATGAAAATTTAGGTTCTTAATGACAATTTCTCAGAAGTTATAAAAATACAATACGTTACGAGCTTAAGGAACATATCGATATACCACTATTTATTTATTCTTAATTATTGCAATGTATAATTATTTATCTTTGTGTACTACTTTATTTCAAATTTTCACAAAAATGTAAACTTGGAATAATCAATTCTATTGTTTTATTCTATTTTTGATTATAATTTTATTTTTACTTTGTTTCATACTGTTTATTTTGCTGATTTTATTTCTGTTACCTATTATTTATCATTTTTATATTAGGTTTTTCTCTGATTTTTTCTTCTTTCTCTTTTAGCATTAGTCGTTTATTTTCCGTCTTTCGTATTTCTGTGTGTGTCATCTATGTGAATGTGGTTATAAGCTGCTTAATTCTTTTTTTTTTACATGTTGTACTGTCTGGTGTTATTCATTTTTACTTTCGTATGATTTTTTATTCTAAATTAAGTTTGATAATATTGTTTATTTTATTATTTTTTTCAGTTTTGTATTCATTATCATTTTGTGTCTCTCATATTAATATGCGTTGTTTTTTTCTATTTCTATTATACTTTATTCCGTTTTTGTCGTCTGATATGTATATCTCATCTCTTAATAACTCTATATTATCTATGTATAGTTTTTTGAGAATCGTTTTACGTTTATTATTCTTGAGTACTTATCCCGAGTTGTGTATCATATCTGAGTTACTCATATGTATTTCTTATAGCCCCTCTCATCTGTCTCATTATTATTATTAAAAATTTACTAGGATCTTTTTCGTTTATTTTACTTCTATTTATATAATTATACGAGTTTATCTCTTCTATAAGAGATACGATATCTATATATCTGCGAGATTTTAAATTTATTTACAGGAGTATGTATACTTCTTATCATATGGAATATTTCCTTATTTTCTAATATATAACGGTCTTCAAGATTTTTCTTCTCTCTGTTGTGCACGAAGGGTGTATAACGTAGCGAAGACACGAATCGCTACTTATATTTAGTCCTAACTCAGGTAAGATGTGCGTTTGCGTTGATATATTTTTTTAATTTATATATTTTTTGTTTTTATTGAGTTATCTCTCTAATGCCTCCGCTCGAAGAGTATCGTCCTGCGCGATTTTTTTTATTTTATCCGTAAGCGACGACTGAATATTGCGCGATATAATTAGAGAATGAAATATAATGAGCAGATAAGTCAGTATCACTTGTGATAGTATGATTAAGAGATCATGTTATATGATAAATTATGGAAACATCAGAATATTGAGTGTACATGTCATATTTAGAAATAATATGATTTAAACAATTTATATTTGGCATTTTAAGTTTATTCAAGAGCGCGTGAATATTTCATATTCTTCTTAATATTAATAAATTTATTTTCTGCTTTAAAACGGAATGATGCTTAAAGAGTAAAAATTTCAGAATCTCACCTGTCAACGTCATAAAGTGTAAATATTGAAAATTTTACATAAAGATTTTGCGTAACAGAAGGCAGACTTGACACTTTTTGCTTAAAATAATAAATTTCTATTTCTTTGGCGGTTTTTCTTTTTTATCCTTAAATTAGAATTATTTTGTCATTTTTTTCTTTTTTTGTTTGTGATATTATAATTACAAGTTTTATTGGAATGTAATGTGTGAATATTTCTTAATTTTTTATCAAATATACATATTTTATTTTAAATTTAATATTTGCTTGATTTATTATTTTTTTTATCTACTTATTTTTTTTTTTTTTATATATTATCGCTTTCCCGTCTATTAACCTCCAAGCTTATTTCTAACTGTAGTTTTTTCCATAGGAGTGATGTAAAAACTTGATTTAATTTTTTCTTTTTTAGATGGTTCTAGCGTAATAATAATTACAATTTCAATATAATATTATTGTAACTATATATCCTATTTGCGATGAAATTTTAGTTTAATATTTTCAATCAAATTATTTATATTTAATTCACTGCGACTGACGGACAACATGTTTTTTTCCGTCGTAGTTAACAATTGATTGTACTAACAATTGTAGGTGTATGAATTAATATAATTTCGTTTTTTTTTTTTTTATTTTATTTATTTCTTTTTTTTTTTTTTTCTCTATTTATTTTTATTTTTAATTTTTTTATATATTTATCATCTCTTAGATAAATTATTTTATCTTCGTTAGGATAAATTGGATATTCTTAATTGTGGTATGACCAAATTCTTTATATATAAAATAAATTAATATGATATTTTACAAAATTTTATATCTCCTGTCATTCTTCTTCTATAAATTCTTTTAATTGAAAATACATTTAATCGTTGCAGATTACTTTTTATTATATATAAATTATAGTACAGAATAATATAATTATATATGTACTCCTCAATTATGTGTATATTTTGTAATTCAGGATCACAGTCTTTTGATTTTTCATATGTATTCTTTCACTTTAAGATATGTTATCTAATTTACACGTAAATTATTTTGTTTTTATTTGTTTTTTTAAGAGTTTCCTTTCTTTTTTCTGTGGATATTATTATTATTATGTCTTAAAGATACTATAAATATATTTTTTTATTTCTCTTAATACTCACCTTCTCTATATAATAGTAGTAGATGTAACGTTTATTTCGTGCCCTAGAGTGTAACCGTTAGGAGTGTTATCCTATTAATATTTTTTTTGTACGTTTTAATTTTTTATTTTCATCAAAGTGTATTTGCAATTTTAAATATCGCTCATAGGTCCTATTAGGTTTGATATATTTATGGCGTTCGGAACGTTATTATGTTGTATCGTTATTCTGCCTTCTATAAAGTCCCAATATATAAATTGATCTCGGTATCTATTTTAGTAGTATATTCTTTCATTTCTTTTATGTAGCTTCGTTTATATCAGACTGTCAGCATATTGTAGTTATGTTTCATAATAGTTGTGAATCTTCGTCAGTCGTGCTGTTTTCAATTTGGAAATCAGTTTTTAACTCCAAGGAAGGTCTAACACTCAAGGTAATCGCTCTCCCAAGAATAATGGATCGAGTTTAATCAATCTGGCAAAAATATTGTATGAGTTTGTTTTTTTTTTTCATTATATTTTAATAAACTCTATTTCGACTTTTTATTGAGATTTAACTAGAAGAATAAGGTTCACTAATTAATTCGTATATTTATGCGCCTTTAACTGATAGTTTCAATTGTTGTGAGCCGCGCTTGAAAATACGTCTTCGAGAGGTTCGTTTTCCTATATGTGGGCGTAACTCCCTTTTGGAGGATTAGCGTCTATAATTATTTATTGAGAAGTGACGCCTGTAGTTAGGAAACCCGTGCTCTTCGATTGAGATATTCTTTCCGAGAGTCGTCTCGGCCAACTTGACGAATCGTGCACTATCATGTATAATGAGCCTATAATGTTAAAGTTCCACGAATGATAAAGTGTCACCTGAGAAAATTTAGGGTTGAGGGGATAGAATCTAAGAATCTTAGTAAGTTATAGAATGTATTAATACTTTATTTTTTTTTTTATCCCTTCGAAACAACATCCCTTAAGGACGAAAATGTATGTGTCGGTCACAATCTTCTAAGCTATATGTTTTCATTTCTTGTTGTTTTTGTCAGTAAAATATTTTTCTCTTAATTTTTCCGCTCGTTCAATTTCGTTCTTTGGAATTTTCTCGGTTTTCTTAATTAATCAGTAGGTGAGAGTCACAACGTTTCTTTCGTATCACTCTTATGTTAATCTATTCTTTCGTGAGGGGAACAATTGAGGTCCGAGTGTTTTTCCTTCTATTCGGCGTTCACTTAATATTATTTTTATTTATTTTTATATTGTATCTAGTTGGTTCGGATAAATAAAAACTCGACTGTAAAGTAATGTGAGTACAAAAAATTTATTTTGAACTCATCTTCTCGATAATGAATGTATGATTGAGTTAAATGTTTATTTCGGTCCGCCTTTCGCGAAAGTTGAATTCCGAGGATTGTTTGTACCTTTAAACTCCTTCTTTTTCCTAGCGTTAATTTTAATGAGATTGTTGATAGCCATATGAAATTTTGTGTTCAGGTATAAATACTATTAGGTAATTAATGACGGGTCTGTGCGCGTCTTATGTCTGTAATTATATATTAATTAGTAAGTAATTTGAATTATTAGTTTATTTAGCTCCTATTATGCGTTATTAAAGTTTTGATTTTTATCAAAATTAGGATAAATGATTTTTATATATATATATTTACTATGAAATTTTAATAATTATATTAATTGTATTATAGTTTGATTACATATAATAGTCTTTCACCTTTCGCTTTCCTCACAATATAATATAATAACTCTGACTATTCTGTAATGGAGACGTATATATAACTTATGTATTGTCAATCAGGTCTTCCTCTCGCATTATATACGTCCAATATAGCTGATACGCGTTATTCTACAATACGTGTCACGACTGAATGAGCTGTAATTGTGTTATATCTCTTTATATGATTTTTCTTTACGTCTGATTACCTTTATTTTTAATGTAATTGATATTTTCAGTGCTTATGGTGGGCACTATTGATTATTGACGTTTTATTGTTCTAAGTACTTTCTTTTTCTTGTTTTTATTTTTCATCTTTTATAATTTTCTTTATCTATATAATTCTTTTCCGTTATACTTTTTTTTCTTTTGAAAGTTCTTTTTATCTTCAATAATATTTCTATTAGGGACTGTTGTTTTCTGTACGTTTACTCTGAGACTGTATCTCTCTTTGAGGGGAATTTCTATATTCGCGGCCTGTTTGGTTTCCTTTTGTTGACGAGTATCTTATCTGTTGTCGCCACTATAAAATATTATTTAATTGACGTTTTCCTTCGTTTCACCTCTCATATATATCGTACTCTTCTTTTGAAAAGTTATGTTTTTTTTTTCTTTTCCTTTTTTTTTATATATTTCAAGTTTTTTGGTTCCTTACTGTATAAATCAAACTTGGATCAGATGTATTTTGTGTTTCAGGGATTGATAGATATCGTACACTTATCGAAATGATAACGCTACTGCAATTTGTATTATATGTGATCGTTTTATTCTGAGTACACTATTTACTCAGTCGAAGGGTATACAGTATAGGTGTATGAAAAAATAACACAATTTCTATATATTTTTCTCCGAGTCGGAGCTTAGTTGATGGAGATGAGATTTTGATTTTTATATTCCTTGGTGTTGAGTTTTTAATTAAACGGTTCGACGACAACGTTTCCACTATTTCGGTTTAACTTAATTTATTAACGTCTTATCTGAACGTCTCTATAGAGTTAGAATATAATTCGGATATATCTATAAACGTCTGTTAAGAGATTCTTTTGAGTTATATTGTGTATGCGCTTTTTACGAAACGTATACTTCATTCAGTGTGGACCGTATGGACGTTTCAAGTAGGATCTTAAACTGGTGTCTGTCTGCTTGTCATATTTATACTTTCTTTTTTTTATTTTTGTTTTTTTTAAGATTTATTTTATTCCTCGTTCTTAAAATTTTATACTTTTTTTATATAACATGTATGTATAGATAATCGTGTATCAGAACTATACGAATAGCGATTTTGACTAATTTTTCTTATTTTTAAATTTGATAACTTAATAAATATCTAATATCATATGATTAGAATCATGATATACTAATAAATTTAACGAGGAATTTAAGTATATATAAGTTATCCTATAGATACGAAGTTTAAAGTGATCTTTCATTTAATATAGGTATACTGTGTCCTTGCACACGTATTTCTTCGTATATAACTTATTTAATTAGCATATTTTTTTATGCACGTGCGGATCTTCAAAATTCCCCGTGATATCTGTAATTTTTCTTTATTGTTTTTTTCTTGGTTTCTTCTCTACGGAGAATTAGGAAACTCTGTCATTAAGGTGTAATCTATATATTATTTCTATTTTTGCATTTCCATCTCTTCTCGATATCATGTATGTTGTATGTATACGTTTTATTTTTTTTTCGTGCCCCCGCTTTTGAGGACGTTAGGAGGTTTCATCTATCTTTGTTATCATTTCTTACTTTTTATCTGCCTTATGTATTCTTTAACGACTGTGTACGACTAAAAAATTCGCTCTACATAATTCCTATGATGGAAAATTATGGTGGTGCAGTGCGAATTTTTCTTGTTTTTATTATTAAAATTTTTCTATTCATTTCTGTAAACGTGCAATGAATTCTAATGCGTTTTATTGTCATTAACGAACCTGATTAGTTAGAGTTCTAAATTAATATAATATTATTATAATTTAATATATTTGGTTTTTTTTTTAAATTGTACACTTATAATCTTCTGATATAAAATATAACTCGCTTAAGGATACGTAAAAATTTTTTTTGTCATACATCTCCCGATGTAATTAAAAATTTTGGGTTACGTGTTTCTTTATATTTTTCCTAATTTTTTTTCTTATCAATAATCTTCTCCGTGATACTTTTTTCGTTTTTTTCCCTCAAAATATACTTATAGTTGACGTTTTCGTCAAGTTGTATATGCTCTAGACGTATCCTTCGAGGGATAATTTTCGAAGGCCGGTTTTGCCTCTTACGGCGTTCATTATCATATTATTATGTGACGTTTCTGGTTTAAAATATATTAGAAGAATATTAAGGATAGGGGTAAGTAGGTAAGTAATTACTGCCATCCTATCTTACTGATAGAGGTTTATTGTAGATGTAAATTTTTATTTCTGTGCTCCTCAAGTTGAACTCTGTGGAGTGGTAACTCTTTTTAATATCTTTTTTACGTTTTAATGGGTGTTTTTTTAGTGTATTTTGATAACTCAAATAAAATTTGTTTCTATATATAAGGTCCTTTATTTGGTTAGGAATTATTTGGGTTGTTCTTGTTTGCGGTTAGTTTTATTTTATAATTTTTTAATTTTTTTTTTTTTTTTTTTTATGTTACCTTCTTAATATATATTAATTTTTCATAGAATAAAATGTTAATTTATGGGTACACTAATATTATTAATTAATATAAATTATATTATATTTATTATATTATTTTATATAATTTTTTGCATCTTATCTCGCCCTTTCTTAACTAAATATAACTCGCTTAAAGGAAACGAAAAACCTATGTTTTTGCTAACTCATTCTTCCCGTAGTGGATAGTATATATTTATGTTTTTATTCGTTTTTATTTTTTTGTGCACGTATCGATAGTTAAGATAGACTAAGCTTTTAATGAATTCATGTTTTAATATTCCAAAATTTTTGATATTGTTGTGATAGTAATTTACATTTACCGTTGTTAAAAACCTTATCATGTTTTCTGGTGTTTTATATTTTTTCTCTTTGTATTATTTTTTCAATATTTTCATTCTGTTAATCTCTTTTATTTTCTCTTTCTTGACCTGTTTTTATCCTTGTAATTTTCTCTCAACATACGATATGTGACTGTTTCGTAGTTACCGAAGTTAATGTTATCCTTCGAGGTTGTTGGATCTATATTCGCGTCCGGGTTTTTTTTCATTCTCTACGGCTGTCACTATACTTTTATAATAGTTTTTCATTTGACTGTTCTTCGATTAATCATAATGCAGCAGAAGATCTGATAGCTGATCAAAAACGCAATATTTCAAGCTGATATATACATTATCGTTTATAAGTCGAATTTTAATTTATGATTATTAGTGTACTGTTTAATTCTTGTTACCTTGTTTTTTATTAATGGCCGTAAAAGGGAAGTATATTTTAGTTGCTCAAATCTTTGATCTAAAAAAAATTTCAAATTTTCCGCGAGGGTGCGTACTTTGTTGTGTGTAGCGAGAGTTTTGATTTACTTTATGAGGATTTTAGGTGTTATACCGGTTCCGTATCGAGGAACGTTTCATCTATTGATAATCTGAGTTAATGTCGTCATAAAATTAGTTGGACTTTCTTAAGGTAGCCCTAATCCCTAGCCTCTTCTGTAGTATAAAATTTTTACAGTTCTTTATTCGTCTTACATAATTTCTTGTCCTGTAAACTGTTTCAACCATGTTTCCGTTAGGGGACTTTCTTAGAAAAATTGATGAATCCTTGAAGTCATTATATTTTTTTAGTTTATTTTATTTTTTTTTTATATTTTTATTGTTTTACTCTTTTTTTTTTTTTAACTTAATAATATTATTTATCTGAGGATCATTTATTATTTCTTTAATGGGTATGATTCTAAATCTTATAAGTTTAAATTTTTAGTTTATTTTTATATATAAATTTATAATTATTAGTTACAGATCATGATATATTATTAATTTATATGTATTTATATTATGATATATTATTTTTAATTGAACTGAAGATAAAAATTAAATATCCAAATTTGTGAATATTTACTTTTATTAAAAAGGTCAATTTAAAACACGCTTTTTTTTTTCCTGTAATTTTTAATTTTTTTTTTTTTTTGTTTTTTCTTCTCGTGAATTGGATAACTTCGCTTAAAGGACATATATAATTTTATTTGGCCACTCATTTCTCCCTGTTTAAAGTGATGAGTTAATCGGTTATTTTCGTGCTCCCTGATTGAACTCGTAGTGTAGGGTTTTATTCTTTAATATTTTTTTTATCGTTATTTTTATATAGTTTGTATGCCATATAAATATATCGCTTCTATAGTTTTGATATAATTTTGGAAAATTGGTTTCTTGTGTGTGTTTTATTTTTTTTTATTTACTTTATATATTTTTTTGTTTTGTTTTTTTACAGTTATAATTAATTTATTTTTTGTTTCTATAGAAAAGGCTTAAAAATGAAGACTAAATTTTTTAAAAAAAAGCTAATATGGTTAATTTTATTACTTTGGTTATTAATGTTATCATTCTTAGTTTTTGCTTTCTTCTGATAAAAATAAACTCGCTTAAGGAACGAAAAATTATTTATTTTTGTCCAAAACATCTCAATAACTTACCCCGACCATTATCAAGTGTAATTTTCCTCAAATCGAAAGCGTAAGTGGGACCTTTATAGATTTCTTTTACAGTTAGATATTTATTAATTAGAATTTGTTATTCATTTAGTTTAGGGGCATGATTATCATTTTATTCTGTTAATTTTTCTCTTTTTTTCTCTCATTAATTTTTCTAATTTTTTCATCCATAAATCCTTTTTTATCCATTGAATCTTTCCGTTTTTTTCCTCAATACATACGAATTAGTGACGTTTCGTAATTTTACTCGAGTACGTTCCTCGAGGGTGATTTCAATTCGCTGGTCCGTGGTTTTTCCTCTTACGTGCGTTCACATTTAAAATAAATGTGACTGTTTTCTCGATTATCCATTTAAATATTTTTAACGAACCTCTGAACGATCAAACGGCAATATTTTCAGGTATGAACTATCGTTGGGCGTTTAAATTATGATGTTAATATGTGACGTTAATTCTGTACCGTTTATAAGTTGATTGGCTATTAAAGTTTAAAATTTTGAATAAAATAAAATCTATTTTTTTTTTCTCCGAGGTTCGGACCTTTTTGGATGGGCGAATTTTTGATTTTTGTTTAAGCCCTTTTTTATCTAGTTTATTAATACGGTTCTGATGAAACAACGTCACTAATTGAAGCTATTATTATCCTTAATGACGTTTCTATGGCGTAAAATAATGATTCATAAACGCGTTAGAGTTGACTTGTTATTTGGGTTCTTTACGAATCGTCAATCTATATTGAGAGGACGTTTTCGAGTAAAAAATGGGCTGTCGAGTGGCTTTATTTTTTTTTACTTATTTTTTTTTAATTTATGTTACCTCTTATAATAATTTATTATTCTTGAAACAAATGGATAAGTTTTAAGGGAGTGCTAAGCTATAAAAAATAATTAATATAATATAATATATGTATATGTATTCATGTATTTAAATAATTATAGAAATTTTAAGAAAAATTAAGAAACGAAGATAAAAATATTAAATTTATGCCAATATTTGGTATTTAGCAATTCTTTAGACGGCTGAGATTCGTAATTATTATTTTTTTTTTTTTTGGTTTCTTCTCATGGTTCTAATCCGATAAAGGAAGTAAAAAATTTTATTTTGTTGCCCCATCTCCCGAAAAAGTAGAGAGTAACGTTATTTATTTCGTGAGGGTACCTTTAAATATTTTTTTAATAGCGTTATATCTAATTTATGAGTTCTTGCAGAGTTGTCAGTTCATTTTCGGGGTGTTCTCATTCTAATTGTTTATTTTGTCTATTGTTTCTTGCTAATTCTTCCTAATTTTCTATCATACCTTTTTCCGGGAACTTTTCGTTTTTTCCTTTCAATTAATTACATAGTTGACGTTTTTCGTGAATTTATCTCTGAGTACCATCCTCGTGAATGTGTGATCAGATCTGGGAGCGCGTGGGTTCTCTCGTTACGTGTCGGTTCTACTAGTATATTTATGTATGTTGTGACAGGATTCTTCGATTTATCTTATATATATAATCGATCCTCGAGGTACGGACTCAATTATTCGGCTGGAATATTTTTTTTTGCGAGAGATGGCTTTATCGTTTAAGGCGAGTTAATATGTTTTTTATAACGATCGTTTTGTGATGGTCTGTAATTCCGTTATTAGAGTCGATAGGGTCTAAGTCAATTATATTTTTGAAAAAAATAATTCTCTATATTTTTCCCGATGGTCAGTTTTTTGAGAGCGATTTTTGATTATTTAGACCTTTTTTGAGTTATTAAACAGTTTTCGATTGAATACGTCTACTATTTGTATCAATTTATTTGCTGAACGATTTTCCTAAGCGTAATAAATATGGATTTCCTTAAACGTCGTAGAGTCCATTATTGTGGGCTTTTACGAAACCTTGTTCTACATATTAGTGTTTTTTTACGACGAACGTTTTCCTCGGTGTTAATGGCGTCGTGCATATATTTTTTATTTTTTTTTAATTTAGTTACCTCTAAAAAAAATTTTATCGTAGTCTTACCTAAATATCTTAATCC
>JABUQX010077246.1:0-5000 GCA_015478945.1 Trachelipus rathkii
CAGTTTTTTTTTTCGATTTGGTCAGAATATCCCTTTGGGGTATTTCCCATTTATTTTGGGACGCTTTTTTCGGTACTGAAAATGAAATAATAAAGGGACGTGAAGAGAGGTTTGTGGATTAAGGGCGAGTTTTTTCCCATCATTGTCCCTCTATGAATTGGTTTGGGTTTTCTTGTAAGAGGGTATATAAGGGACTATATATCTAAGTCAGCTGAAACCGATAGTATGCTAAATATTTGAGCAGTAGGATATAAATAGATTAGACTTATATCTATTGAGTTTTTGACTAGGAACATTGGGTAAAGTAGATTGCGAGTTAGATCGACGCATAGTAAATCTTTCACCTTAAACAGTTATATATCATCTTATTATCCTGTCTGGCTATCTAGTTTATGGCATCTCGCTGAAACCACTGTTTAGCGCAATATCCGATGCGACTCTGTGCGATGGTTATTTCTTCCATATCAATACGAATACTGTATTTAATTTTGTGCCCGCAACTGGCCTTCACTTTGGTCAAAAAGTTCGGTGCTCTCAGAACTATCATTCTTATAGTACTTAATAATTTTGAATCTATGGCCTATAGGCAAGAGTTCTGTAATCGTTATATTTTGTGGAGGTGTACTTTGTAGAGGCTTTAGGGTCCTGGTAGATTAATTAAATATGGTCTTAGATGGACTTTGATAGTGGATTAGATAGGAGTCTATAAAAAGATAGGTAGAGTAGATGATATGAAGATGATTAGTACTAGATAGTGATATAGATAGTAGAATTAGAAGAGAAATGTAAGTCTAATATATTATATATCTATAGCTTATAATAAGAAAATTGACGTATATATATATAGATTAAACATATGTGATAATAATATTATATAGCTGGATATATACATTCATAATTAGATATAATAAATGGACATCTTCGTTATAACTATGAGTCGGGCCCAACGCAAAGTGCTAGGACTACTGGGTAACGCTCGTGTATGCAGATATATCTGGACCGGATTAATTGGCCATCATGCGTTACCGCATCCGCATTCGCATCGCCTATATGAGGTTATCCTCTGCGTCAGTTTTCAAATACCGTATTGATCGGCGGAATATTGATATTTGGACTTTTGCGGATAGCGGAAAAATTGACGGCCTAAACTTAGGGATGATGATGTTTGAAAATCCAAATTTGAGTGCAACGAACGCCCGTGATTGTATTGAAAGGCAATATCATCGTGTATTTGGCCTCCTCCCCTCGCCCGACACTATCATTAATTTCCGTAGTGTTTTAAAAGTGACTCTTCGAGTTTGGCGACACTGGTTTGAATTTCGTTCGGTGTTTGAATGGATGCTTGTTCCTGTCTCTATCTTCGCTAATCGGTCAGTATCGTTGACTGCACTGTAGATGCTTCTCTATAAGTGCAGATAGTAGTGAACCATATTAGATATAATATATAGTATAAATATATATATATAGGATATATATGCATTATATATAATAATAATATAGACTTATAGTATGATGTATATATATTATATTTATATATATATGGGCATCGTCGCCTGAGCTTTCAACCAGGGGTGGGCAGGACTTAATAGTTTTATAAAGCTATATATGTAATATGTTATATAGATTATAATTAGAGAATTTTTTGATGTGTTAATATAAGTAACTTAGTATAATATTTAGTAATTTAATAATATAATCTAAATACTAGTATATATATTAAGTATATCTATATATATAATAGTATAGTATAGTATAATTTATAGAGCGAAAGTAGAAGAAGACATCAAAACTATAGAAAACATTTTATGTGGATAATTTAAATATTATATTTAAAGAAAAAAATTTTTGTTAAATATTAAATTAAAAACAGTAGATATCATACAATAATCGCCTACTGATGGGAAATCACAATAATTAGAGAGCCAGTTTGCATACGAATATTGGATAATATAATATTAAAAAAAAATTATTTCCTTGGGTTCAACGTCAAATTTATTCAACTACTTGTTTGATAAAAGTAATCATATTGTCAACACAAAGTTTTCGATTCGAAATAATGCAGATGTAAACTCGAGAATATCACTAGTCATAATCGTCCTATCTACGTGCCTCCCTTTATGTTGATCGTCGTTCTTTTTTTTCCCTTAATGTTACTTCAGCAGGTAAGTCTTTGATCCTAGCAGTGTGGTGAGTCTGACTTAGAATCGCAGTGCTGTTCTCACATTTCCCAATTCTGGTGCGTTTAGATGCCATGGTTGGAAGAGAGCGGAAGTAGTATTCATCAGAAGGCCTTTTTACAGGTTCAACGGAAAGAAAGATGCATTCTCCTTAAGGACTGGCGAGACAACAAGATCTTTTAGTTTCTTCACTACTCAGTTCCTTGTCCTTCCAAATTTTGCACCAATTTTAGTTCTTCTTCTATGCCTTGTAAGGCTTATAAAAAACTTATAAAATGAAAATGCATTTTTCCTTTATCATCGATTGTTGATGTGAGTAGCATGTCGGAAAAAAATGATATAGAGAAGAATGTCATGCATTGAAGCAGGTCTTCGTATTTTTCAGTTAGGAAAACCGGCAATTCCAAAGACAGAAGAAAGGAGAAGTTAGTTAAATCCAGGATACGGAAGTTATTAAGAATCTATTCTACCAGGAACTCGTGGAGATTTGTTCGCTGTGAATGTTGGCATGCAGGGCTGCTTCCTACCAAAAATCCGTGGTATATGTGCAGAATCAAAAAGTACCCAGCTTGCCGGCGATTCCATTTAACTTCTTTTAACACTCATCGAACATGAATTGTTTCTTCACGCTTTCCGATGGCTCCTATAACCATTTCCAACAATATGGTGGAATGTGCTGCGTAGTTTGTGACGATATCCAAGTCTTAGATTGGGAGAGCATTTACACTGTGCCTCTACATCCGCAGCGTATTTTTCAGGCGTGATTCTCAATTTCAAGCCATGATGACGACGACTACTACCGCTGAATTGCAACTGAAAGCGCTTTCTGTGTGGGCGAAGTATTTCCTTTTGGAAAAGGAATTCTCTAATGCTTTGATCATTCGTCAAAGCTGCTTCCTTTAAACACTCTAATGCCACTTGTTTGTTCAACCATCGTGTCTGGCTAGGCTTGATGTTTAGGCATTAAATTTTTTCTCAGACCGTCTCCGCGAAAAAAAAAGACCGAAATATATGTTCCTTTATAGTTCCCACGACAGTAATGCGGCAATTTTCTGGGTGGTATTGTGTTCATCATTACTACTAAAATTTTGTTTGTGTTGTAAGCAGCAATGAAGAAAGAACACATGCTTTTATACTTTCTTTCTCAATATTCGCTGAACCTTCTTCTTTCCGCATCGATCGACACCATCCAAACCCAAGCCACGCATTTCTCGGGATCCAGTTTCGGTCGTGAAAAATCGTCAATGGCTTTCCGCAACTGGTTTTGCGTCACAGCGCTTTCAGTCTTCTAACACAAGCACCAATAAATCTCTTTGACTTCATCGGCCTCTATGTCGACAATAGCGAACTCCACTAGGTGGAATTTCCTTGCCAGAAATTGCGGTTTTCATCTAACAGTAACCTTACCGTGCCAAGCTTCCTTTACCTTATAACGATGCTTTCTTTATATAAGTAGTACACCATAGAGAAAATGATTTTATGCCGAATCCTGAACTCACTAATTGGGTATGTGGCATTTTTTTCCCTTTTCAAATTCTTTTCAATGATGAATCTCGAGGCATCTATTCCAAGCGGCACAAATATTCTGGAAACCTCGCCTCATATGATGCTTACCGCGATCGAAGCGGTTAATCGCTGGTACAAGAAAATGTACACATGAAATTATGAGGATAATATTTTTTTATTCTCTTCTATATTTCTTTGAATGGCTGGATTTAATTTTGAATGTCTATCCGGCAAGCCTGTTAGGAACATCTTTGCAGCATTCAAGCAGGCAGTTTTAATTACCACTCTGTGTTTTTGACTGGTCCCTTAACAACCCAGCCATGAACATCAAATTTAGTATTTAGTGGAAATGTCTTATTGTTAAGAGCTAGACTCCCTCTGAACAAACCTTTTTATTTGGTGGAAATAAAAAATACAAAAACTTGAAAAATGCTCCCTTTAGGTAGACCTGGAGATGTCAGCCAAGAAAGTTGAAATATGTCTTCCAACCATTCATAATTGGAACTTCTCTTTAAGTTGGGTAGCATATTCCAAAATATAGGTCTTAGGTAGATCCAACAACCTCATTCAGCTAACTGGTTTCTTTTCTCAGTATCGAAATCATAAACATGAATTGTTCAACGTAAATCTACCATGTCATTTTCAGGTGCACTGTCATTCTACTAAAACGCTAGCTCCGAAAATTTCTGACCCATATCTTGACTGTCGAGGTGTGGGGCCTGGTGGTGTATGGGTTCTCCATCATCGCGAAATAGCGGTCCAAGTAGGAGGGATGTGGCCTCTTGTGTAGTCTTAGTTGTCTTATTGGTATGTTCTTCGTTTTCACCGCTACCATTCCAATTTTATCCGAGTTCTTCCTTTTCAATTTACTGCACAACAATAATTATATAATATATATATTATAATATAAATATATTGTATAATATATATATATAGATAAATATAGATTAGATAATTATTTAGTAATAGATATATTATAATATAATAGTTATATATAAAATATATATATATATATATATATATTTATATATATTATATAGTAATTATATATTATAATATATATTAATAGTATAATTATATATATATATATAATATATATTATACTGATATATATTATATATATGATGAATCTCTGCCACATTGGTCATAGTGCTATTAATTTGAACTAGCCTTCAAAGAGTGTTAACAGAAAAAAAAAATAAACAATATTTGGTAACTCTGATGGAGAACATTAAACCTTTTGTTTGTTTGTATGTAAAAAAAATAGTTTTATTTTAAAAACATGAAGCTAACTCATATGGACAAGTAAGATCAGGT
>JABUQX010077246.1:12500-20000 GCA_015478945.1 Trachelipus rathkii
ACTTAACCAGTCACACATGATTGTTGACTTAAATTAAGAATGCTTTTTATTTGAGTTAAAGTACATTCAAGTTACAATGATAAATAAAAAAAAGTATATTTGTATGACAGTTTTGCGTTATGTAGCCAAAAAAATATCGCTAGGCGAAACCATGTAGAATTTATTGCAATTTCTTGGCCAAACAACTGAAGAAGAATTTTTCCTTTATCTTGAATATTCTACTTTTATTCTTACATATTTCACAAATTTTCTGACTTTAAAATAAGGTTATTAACTTAAAAATGCTAATAAAATATCATCGTCTGAAACTATTTCTTTTATGGTACCTACATTCATAATTATGCTTTACAAACTTTAGTTACATAAGTCAAATTTAAAAGAAAATAAATTGCCATAGCTAAAGTTTTTGTTCCTTTAGTGTGAAGTGGAAAAATAATAATATATCAATTCTTTTTAACTTTTTTTCATTATATTTTTAAATTTTTTTTTCCCAAAATTATTCGTATATTTTCCAAAATGATTAGTATCGTTTTCTTAGTTCGACACACGTTCTAGACATTTACCATAATATAATATATATAATATATATATATATATTATATATATTATATATATATAATATATATATAAATATATTTAAATATATATTATATATATATAATATATATATATATATATAATAATATAGTATATATTATATATATTCTATATTATATATATATATATATTATAATTATATATATATATATATATATAATATATATATATATATATTAATATATATATATATATATAATATATATATATTATATATATATTATATATATTATATATATATATATATCTATATATATATATAAATATATATATATATATATATAGATATATATTATATGTATATTTATTATTATATACTTATATATATATATATATTATTATGTGTATAATAGAACAAATAAATATATCCTCCTTTAAGTCGACTAAAATTTAGGCCCCCTGTATCAAAAAACTGCGATAGGTACATAAAAAACTGAATACATTTTTGAATTCAGCGGACATTGTAATGCATGAACAAAATTTTTTTTAATAATTATAATTTTAATAAAAAAAATCCAAAAAAATGTTTAGAATCTGTACTGTTTAAAAAGCTTTAAAAATTTGATACCATAAAAAAAAACGTTTCTTTATATATTTCACAATACTTTAGGAGTAACTTTAAAAATAATAGCAAAATTAAAAATTAGAAAAAAAAATTAAATTAAATTAAAATTAAAATAACCATATAGGTTAGGTTGGATTAGGTTAGGTTAGGTTAGGATTAGGTTAGGTTAGGTTAGGTTAGGTAGGTTAGTTAGGTCAGTAAGTCAGGTCAGGGAACCTAACCTAACCTCATTTCACCCCTGGAACATCTATGTATCATAGAATTGTGTGTGTGTGTGATAGTCGCTTAAACATTGAAAAGAGATATTGGGGGAATATGATGGGGAACGCGAAAATTGGGAGGGGCTCGATGAGGATATCGTACATCATACCTATTTATTATTTATTCTTTTTTTTATCACTTCATTTTTAATTCTTCTTCATTTTACTGCATTACATGTTCGCGTCATTTTTAAAAAAATGTATTCCAGTTTTACGAGCTATCATAGTTTTTTTTTTAAATACAGGGGCCCTAATCTAAACCGTGTTCCTATATATATATATATTATATATATATAATATTATTATATATATATATAATAATATATATAAGTATATTATAGATAAATATAATATATATATATAATATATATATATATATATATATTATATAATATTATATATATATATATATATATATATATAATATATATATATATATTATATATATACGGTTATATATACTTTTATTTTTGTCCAGTTTTCATTTACTTGTGTGTTCATTGGTTATGGCCTTTGACGTCAGTGAAATATATGGACGTTTCCTTGAAAACTGTCGTCGATAGTAGCCCCGAATAAAGTAAAAGGGTGGTTATAAATTAGCAATTTTTTTTAAGATTCTTATGCAGTGGAGAAATGCTTATCTGACGGCACCTTTACTCAAAGTCGAGTCGTTTTTCAAAGTTCATTCATAAATACGGGCCTTAATATCTTGATCAGTTCAAGCTCTCTAAATTTTCAACAAACGCTTTAAAAAAATTTCTACCTCATAACAATACATCGTAACTTTCCACCAACCTTTTTTCGCCCATTCGCGTGAGGTTTGTTCATTTTGTATCTAGAAAAATCTTACCTATTTCTTTAATTAAGTTAATAGTCAGCCTTGGCAGTCAAAAATAGTACACATAGTTGTATTCACTGTGCCATAAAGTGCCTAATTTGTTGTGCTTCACATGTATGTGAACAACAATGAACATATAACGACGCGCTAAAGCGCTGTTCCCTTACCGCTTACAGTCCCCTTCGGGTACCCCGAGATGGTTCTTCATGCGTCTCTCTGGGGGTGATCTCCAAGTAGTGGGACTCGTCTCTAGAAATTGTTCGGTTATGTATATTAAAGATTGAGATTATGTTGATTAGTAAGCGCATTCGTGAAAGCTTACAGTTCTGTCAAATCGCCTCTGTATGATGCGTTGTTACCAAACCTACCAGTTTGTCTATAGTAAAGCTTGAGATTGTTATACTTTGGTTATGTCGGCAGTTTATTCATGCTTAATGTATGTCAGGTATTTTATGGTACTATATGTTTTTAGCTCAGGTAATATTATGTTAGCGTTTATTCGTTGATCTGTATGATCGATAGGTTATTTTTATGATCTTTTGACAGAGAATTTTGCTAATGTCTACGTTTATTCATAGTCAAATGATGATGTTGCAAGAAACTGTTTCATGATGTAGTATCAATTTCATAGTTCAAAGATGCTGGTATCTTAGATAGATTTGGACACCTTGTTAAGGAATTGTGTTAGATAATACGGCTTAGCGTGCGTTATGAATAATTGAAAAGCAGGGATTAGGTTGAGTTTTGCTGTAATGTGGGTAGGCTGAAGAACTTACTCAGTTAGATCCAAATGTTAATGTCTATTCTTAGTTCCAAATGTTAGTATCTATTGCAAGTTTTCGATATGTTATGCTATTGTTTTAATTTCTGTTACGTTTTGTAAAATTACTATGACAATGTGAAAATTACACTGATTTCTGATATCAATGATGAGTTTCGTTAAATATTAATGTGTATTAACTTACAATGATGTGTTAGAAACATGGGCTTAGGTTAAGTTTTTGCTGAGGTTATTCATAGTTCGAAATGATGTTATATTTGATATGAGTGACACTTTGATGAAAGGTATTATCAATTTAAATGTGAAAAATATCATGTCTTTGATAGGTTGTATACATTGTTAAGGGATGTTTGTTAGATAATACTGTTTTATCTGCTGCTGATATGTTGGAAAAGTGGGGATACATTAAGTTTTGTATGCCCTGTTATCTACTTTACCTTTGAAAGTAGGAAACTTTGTGAATGTGAATGTTAGCAAATTATTGATGTACGTGAGGTATGTTTAGATTTTGTCGTGTTTACTTATATTCTTAGTTCAGGTTATGATATGTTAGCTTTATTGATGTGAAAATTTTGTTACCTTAGCATATATTCGCTGGTCTGTATGATAATTAGAAAAGATTATGATAATTTTTTGTTAAATATAACTATGTAAGGTAAAAATAAAAATGATATGTTAGAGATATGTTTGAAAAAGGGAGAATAGGTTACGTTCTGTATGCAATGTTAGTTACTTTAATGTTGTTAAGTATAGAACTTTGTTAATGTTGGCTGTTTATTCGTGCGTAAGGTATGTTAGGCTTTGCGTTGCACATTATATTATTAGTTCAGGTCATGATATGTTAGCTTTATTGATATGAAAAATTGGTTACGTTAGCATATATTCGTTGGTCAGTATATAAAGAACCTATTTTGATGTTATGTTTATCCAAAATGATACTCGAAAGTATGACTTGAATCAACTAGATTCAATAACAATAGATCATGAAGGGTGGGGGGAGGGAGTGGGGGCAGGGGGTGTTGGTTTGATATATTGATTTACTGCTTTAAAATCAGTAAAACTATTACACTTTACTATGATATTTTATTCAAAGAACTTATTTTTATGTTATGTTTGGATAAAACATTGTTATTTTTATGTTAAGTTTTTATAAAATTTTGTTATGTTTGCTATTATTCGTTGGGGATTATGATAGCTAGGTAACGGTTATGATTGAATTTTTTGTTAAATATCACTATGTTAAATGTAAAAAATTTTGTTACCTTAGCATATATTCGTTGGTCACTATGATAATTAGACAGGGTTATGTTAAATTTTTGTTAATACTACCATGTTAATGTAAAATTACATTCTTATGTTAGAGATATGCTTGAAAAAGTGTGAATAGGTTACGTTTTGTATGCTATGTTAGTTACTTTACTGTTGTTAAGTATGAAACTTGTTAATGTTAGTGTTTATTCGTGCGTAAGGTGTGTTAGGTTTGGTAGTTGTACATTATGAATTCTTAGTTCAGGGTTTATGTGCTATGTTAGCCTTTATTTAACATCGCTAGTCAAACACTTTGTTTAAACGGCTGTCGATAGAACACCATCATCGTCGAACCTTTAGACCGGCCATGCTATATAAGGAACTTCATATTTATGCTTATGTTTATCCGAACATGATACTCGAAATGTGATATGAATCAATAGATCAATAGATCATGGAAAGGTGGGAGGGGAAGGGATTGGAGTGGAGTGGGTGGTTTGATTTACTGATTTACTGATTTAGGATCAGTAAACTATTACACTTTACTATGATATTTTATTTCAAAGAACTTATTTTTATGTTATGTTTGGATATGATACTCATTTACTGCTTTAGGTCAGCAAAAAACCTCATTCACTTTAGCCCCTGGACTTTTATTTCAAAGAAACTTAATTTTATGTTATGTTTGGATAAAAACTTTTTTATGTTTACAATTATTCGTTGGAAATTATGATAGTTAGGTAAGGTTATGATAAATTTTTATTTTTTAATATAAAAAACTTTGCTACGTTAGCATATATTCGTTAATTTGTATGATTAATTAGACAAGGTTTATGATAAATTTTAGGAAAATATTACCATGTTAATGTAAACTTTGTTTAATGTTAGTGTAATCTTGCTTAAGGTTGTTGCTAGGTTTGTCGTTGCTGCTTTAATATGCATGTAGTTCAGTGCGACCTCCTGATGATACTATGTTGGCTAATTAATTAACTGTGAAACTCCTTGTACTGTTAGTCATATATTCGTTATCAGTATGATAATTTAAACAAGGTTATGATACATTTTTTGTTAAATATTACCATGTTCATGTAAAATTAACATTGATATGTTAGAGATATGCTTGACAAAGTGTGAATAGGTTACGTTTTTGTATGCTATGTTAGTTACTTTGCTGTTGTCAAGTGTGGAACCTTGCTGTATGTTAAGCAGTTATTCGTGCTTTAAGGTTGTTGTTAGCGTTTGTCGGTTGACATTATATCTTAGTTCAGGGGATACATGTTAGGCCTGTTTTTAATATGAAAACTTTGTTACGTTAGCTTATAGTCGTTGGTCTGTATGATAATGAACTTGATTTTATGCGGTGTTATCCAAAATTATACTCGAAAATGTGACATGAAACAATAGATCAATAGATCATAGGATGGTGGGATGAGGGGCTGAGGGAATGGGAGGGTGGTTTGATTTACTGATTTACTGATTTACTGCTTTAGGGGGTGTAAAAACACTAATTTTTTAAGTTATAAACCTTAAAATGAATAAAAAATTTGCGTAAAAAAAAAAAAAATATTCTTTAAAGCAAAAATAAAATAAAATATAAACAATAGGGTTTTGTGTTATTGGTTTTACAAAATAAACTGAATTACAATAGACCAATAGGGACAATGAACGGGATGGGCGTGGTATGTGGTGGTTTGATTACTAATTACTGATTTACTGCTTTAGGTTGTGTCAAAATGCAATTTTTTTAAGTTGTAAACATGAAAAGCATAAAAATTTTGGTAAAAACAAAATGTTTAAAACAAATAAAAAAAATAAAAATAAAAGTTTTTTGGGTTATGTTATATAAAATATGACTTGAATCAATAGATCAAAAGATCAATAGATCATGGTAAGGGTGGTGGAGGGGAGTAGGGTAGGGAAAGGTGGTTTGATGATTACTGATTTAACGCTTATAGATGATTGTAAAAAAAACTATTTTTTTAGTTATAAACATGAAAAAAGCATCTACAAAATTTTGGTAAAGAAACACAAACAATGTTTAAGAGCCAAATAAAACGAAAAATAAAGAGAAGGTTTTGTGTATGGTATCCTCAAAATTGCACTTAAAACAAGTAGAAACAATAAATAAAAAAAATCAAAAAAGCACTGGGGGGGGGGTGGGGGGGGGGGGGTGGGTGATTTGATTTACGATTTGTACCTGCTTAGATGGTATGATAAAATGCTAATTTTTTAAGTTATAAAACATTAAAATGAATAAAAAATTGCGTTAAAAAAAAAGTATTAAAACAAAGTAAAATAAAAAATAAAAATAAGTTGTTTGGTGCTATGTTATTACAAAATAGACATTGAATCACGATTAGATCAATAGATCATCTAAGAATCCAATTAGAACAATAGAATCAACAAGATCCCACGGGTGAGGGGGGGACGATCTCGGTAGGGTGATGGGTTCGATTTACTGCATTTACTGCTTTGTAGGGCCGGATGTGTTAAAATACAAATTTTTTACGTATAATAAACAAAAAGAAATAAATGTTTTCGTGTTAATTATTAATAACAAAAATATGACTAGTATCAAATAGATCAATAGGTTCATTGTGGGGTGTGGATGGATAGGGTCGTGGGGTGGTTGATTACTTTTGGCTTTTTACGGATGGGTAAAAAAACGGCAAAATTTTTTGGCGTATAAAACAGAAAGCATAAAATTTTTAGTTAAATATATTTTTAAACAAAAATAAAATAAAAAAATTAAATAAAAAGTTTGTGTTTGATCATCGATATTATAACTTTTGAATCAATAGATCAATAGATCCTTGATCCTGGATGGGGTGGAGGCAGTCAGGGCTCGGGGGTGGTCTTCTGATTTGACTGCAGTGTTACTGATTGTAACTGCTTCTACATAGTGGTTTAAAATGCAATTTTGTTTTTTTAATTAAATTTTTTTTTTTTAATTAAATTTTTTTTTCTGTTCGTCGACCCACGCAGTCGCCCACTTCGCAACTTCTCATTTACCTTTCACTTTTTTGACTCCTCAAAAAGATGAGAGGCCTAGATAATATACGCTCAAGGATTTTATCAACGAAGTCGGCCCCCCAACTACTCACGAATGAATATGAAAGTCTAGAGCAAAGAGCGGACGAAACCCAAAGAGCAATGGAGTGTCTTTGGGATGTCCCCTTGGGGGGTAAGTCTTGTCGCTTAGGCAGCGATT
>JABUQX010077246.1:22500-35562 GCA_015478945.1 Trachelipus rathkii
ATCCATGGTTCGATTGCTCTTGTTCTCGTGCCATCCAGGAGCGTGACATTGCGTGTGTAGGAGTGCGAAAGCTCGGTTCTCCTATCACTCTAACTATTTTCGTTCTTGCCCGGATCAATTCAGTGGATATTATATTCGACTGGCCAAGCGCGTTTCTACATTTGCAAAAGGAATGCGCTGGCCTTTCTTGATCTCCTTTCTGAATAACCAGAATTTATGGGCCTCTTGAACAAAAAATATCTCCACTAACTTCTGTAAATCGCTGCCTTTCACACCTTTAATCCATTCAGCGGTTCGTGTTGCTAAACACTCCTTTTCTGAACAGGCTAATCCCACCTTTGGGCCTTTTTTTCACCTAATTCCACCCAGGACGATTCCGGCTCCCCTCTCAGGTGTCCAATGTCTCTACCTGTCATTACTCATGGGTACATTGAGATACTTAATAATAATAATAATAATAGTAAATAATAATAATAATAATAATAATAATAATAATAATAATAATAATAATAATTAATAATAATAATAATAATAATAATTAATAATAAAAATAATAATAAAATAATTAAAAAATACATAATAATAATAATATAAATAATAATAATAATAATAATAAAATAATAATCAATAATAAATAATAATAATAATACTACATAATTATAATTCAATAATAATAATATTAATAATAGTTAAAATAAGTAAATGACAAACAATCAATCCTCTTAAAATAACTATCAATAATAATATATTGCCAATTAATAAGTAATAATGATCAGTAATTAATAACATAATAATAATCAATCCATAATACATCTAAATAAATCATCACTACAATAATAATACATCAGATAATCATAAATTGCAATAATAATTAATACTAAAATTAAGAAGCACCTGTCTGCAAGCCTTTTCACAATTCCTTATGACCAGGATCAAACCGCTATCGAGATGGACTTATTTTGGATTAGGACCTATTCATGATCTAGAGTTAGAAAGCAGCAACCTGCTCTTGCCTGAACAGTGTTACATACTCCGTAATATTTCGCCTTGGCAACTTTCAGGCAATCAATCAGAGACGCAGTTCTAGATCTAACTTTAACAAACATTATGATGAAACCACCAACTAGTAAATGTATATTTATACCAGATTTAACAAATCTTAAACATGTCGAAGTAACAAATTTAGAAGGTTTTATAACATAGATCGTTTACAATCTTTAAATAATTTAAGGTAATCAATATATATCAATAGACGAGATTCTATCTAGGCTAAACCTAAAACATGTTCAAACAAAATTCTTTCCAATTTCATCTATACTTGATGTTGATCAATGGGCTATAGTTGCTCAGTTTCTTTATTAAGGAAGACCGAAGGCAAGCCTCACATTCGCAAACAGCATATCACCATTTCGATTCTGCGCGGCTCGAGACATGTGTGAACTGTAGCTCAGAATACTTCTCAGGTACCTTAGCGCTTGCTAGTTTTTGATATATTGGGGCTTGCTGCAGTCCCTCTTAAGTAAAAAAGTTACAAGCCAATTATCCAAAATACTTGTCTTCTGTTAGATGCATTGCTGATAAGTCTAAAGCTTCGTTTATGTATATTGTTCATTTATTCCCTGCCTTAATGAAAAATGTAAAAGATTGTGAAACGTGTATGTAATAAAACATGAAATGCTTTCACGCATGGGTCTTTTCGAATTACTATGTGAGGAGGAAGTAGTTTAAGTCTCATTAGGATCAATTAAATCGTTAATTTTACACTTTACAGCAGAAAAAAACGTCGGGGCTAAATCTTTTTCAAAGTACAATACGAAATGAACCAGGCTGGTGTTGAAACCCGATCACGAGCACGGCGCTACCGCCACCTGGTGCTAGGGGCTCAGGTCATACTATCTAATATACTATATATAACTATATATATATATAATTATATATATATATATTATACTATTATATATATATATATATATAGTATATATATAAATATATGAAAGGTTTGCTAAGTTTGTGCGTAAATACTTACTTATGTTAAAATGTACAATTAATATTGTGTGTGATATGATTGGAAAAAGGATAAAATAGAACAAAGTAAAGGAGTTAGGTTACGTTCTGTGACTGGCGAGTGGTTTAGTACTTTACCGATATTAACTCCAGGTACTTTGTTAATGTGGCAGGGTTATTCGTACGTAAGGGATGTTACGTTCTTAGTTTAGGTTGATTATGTTAGCTGTTACCGTGTTAAAACTTTGTTATGGAGTAGATATTTATTCATAGTTCAATATGTTAGTTAGGTTATGATATGATAATATTACTATGTTAATAACAATTTAACATTGAATTATGTCATAGATGTGATACGAAAAAATGGAAGGAGGATAGGTTAAGTCATGGTTCAATGTTAGATACCTTTACCGTTTTGATAAGCAAAGAAGCTTTTTAGATGAAAGCTGTTTTTTGTAAGTTAGGTTTATATGTACAGCTTCACCGTGTAGCATTTATTAGCTTTGTCAGTCGCCGATAGTTATCTATAGGCCCTTTTCAGTAAGCCTGAATTACTAGAAAAAATATTATTTAAAATTTTTTTTTTTTTATTAAATAAGGGCTCAGCAACATGTAACACAGTCCTAGGACCTTTTCGTTTTAGTTAAAAAAAAAAATAATTAGTGCAAAAACAATGGGTCACGGGTGACCCATCCGGACTTAACAGTATATTTTTAATATTTGGCACGAGTAATTATTTGCATATAAAATATAAAAATTCTAAATAAAAACATGCAAACTGGTTGTCTGTAGAACAATACAGTAATGCATTTTAATTACATTTTTTTTTATTAAAAAAACAAAATACCTCATAAAATATATACGTATAGCTCTAATGTTTATTCCAGCTAAAATAAAAGTAAAAAAGCTAATAAGAAAAGCTAAAAACACAAAAAAATTTTATAACCTTCTCTCAATATACTATTATATATAATATAGAATATTATATGATAATATATAACTTATATATATATAGTTATCTATATATATATATAATATATATATATATTTATATATATATATAATACTATTACTGACTACATATATATATAATCTACCTAGTAACGATAATAATAGATATACTATATTATCATCTATACTAGTAATATATATATATCATTATATATATAGCTAGCTACCTATCGTATATACTATATACCGTATTATATATAAATTCTATTAAAAAAAAAAATTAGACCAATATATAATATATATTATATAATATATATAATATACTTACTATTGATATATATATATAATACTCACCTATCAATTATAGGGTAACTTAGTATTAAATCAACCAATATATACTATTATATTATACTTTATAATGATATTAATAGTATAATTAGTATAATATATAGATATGTATATATATAGTACTACTACTATATATATACTACAAACTATACTTATACAATATCTTACCTTAATACATGACATGCCATGTCAGATCTATATAAACAAAGCCATTATCTTATATATTATTATCATTATTATACTATTATTAATATATATCATATATATTATATATATATATATCAGTTATGGATGAACGAGGAGGGCAGAGGAAGACTAGACTCAATGCTTGTGGTATTGAACGAAACATATAGTTTTGTTTTCCCGAGGGACCAGGCAATGATGAACTTTGCATTTCTCGCACATGGCACTTGTCTTGAGTTTCATGCAAAGTTCTGCAATTGTTTCCTGTCCCTTAGTATACACTTTTGGCAGTGAGACACGTTTGCCCATACTGACAGACTCGTGCAGGAGCATTATTCGTGGTGTACTTGGCTCTATTCCATCTTTCTTCCTTGGTTCCTGCCCTATGCTCCGCTAACGCCATGGCTCTCAGCTCTGCCATCAACCTATGGTAGTGGCATCGGCTCTTCCCTTGGTGCCATCAGCCAAACAGCAGCACAGTAGACTCCCTGGGATTAGTCTCACCAGCTAACTACAAGAGTCAGCAAACCTTCTGCCACCTCGATCTTTGAAATCGACAAAGGCTATAAATTTGTTTCGCCACTGCCTCTCTTTGTTCTCATTCAACCTCCGACAACAGCAGGCATTGCAATGCAAAGGATCTAGGCAAATAATTGAATTTGATCCAGTCCGTCGAACCAACCTTACTATGCTCGCAGCGCATGCCGTCATACTCTGACAGACATCACCTCCGTGCCTGATGCTACTACTACTTTATCATCACACTGAGTACAGCAAATGGCGTCTTATCGATCTCACCATATTATATCTGTGTCTCTCCTCTGAAATCCTAACAGCGACACTTATTCGTTTAGTTCAAAACACAAGGCAGGAACAGGATGAAATTGGGCACCCGTCATTACCTCAGGTGTCTTGACCCAATTCAAAGCAACTTCCAAGATATGGCATCTTGCGGCGCCTCATCATCAGTCGTGGCCGATGCAGCTGGCCAGTCCGTAGTAGTCTTTCTGTGACGGTCATTCAGCAGAACTGAAGATCATCCTTGTGATTCATGCACTAGGGAAGAATATGAGATACGGATGTTCACTCAACGCCGAACCTGCTAACCACCACGCTCCGGCCTCGAGCGATATCACTCTCGTCCTAACTACCATACTTCGCTGCTCGCCGATCCTAAACTGAGCGAGCTTGCTCTTCGCTTCACCACCTCGAAACGCGAGCGACACTCACCTGCTCCACGATCATTGAAGCGGAAGACTTCGCTCTGACTGTCAACATGCTCCATACGGCCGTGGCAGGTGGAAAGGGTGGAGGTTCGAAATCAACACTCTTGCAATCTCGACATCTTTGACATATGAATTAGCATAAATATACCTATAGCTAATATTAACAATATATTTATTATACTATCACTCCTCCATCACGATTAACACGGACCCTCTCCGACCAAGCGACTCGCCTATACTAATATACTCGCGGTTACATCCGGATATACATGTATACTACTATATTAACCTATCTAACCCTTACATCTAGCCTACTATATATTACGCTATACTATTATCATTATACGTATATCATACTTCGTTACTCAATAGTACATGCCCAGCCTACGCCAAAGCGATATCAACGCATTATCATCATGATGACCTCCTAACTAATATTAGTCATCTATAGATAATACGAGGCCCCACATCACGTATCACTACGTCGAACACTCGCTTCGACATCCTAAAGCCCTTACGTCACCAGTAAGCATCACTGAGGTGAGCTATAAATAGCTATAATATTTATGATTGTAGTAGTATCGATTAGTTAGTATATATATACTGCTATATACGTCACTCATAGATCTATCCTATAGTAGTATATATATATATATATATCTGGTCAATTATATTATATCATTATACAAACAGAGAAGTGAACTGAAAACCTCTAGTATTATATATATAGCATAAATTACGTATGCTCATCAGTCCGTAACATAATAATAATCAATAAGTAATAATCAAGACAATATGCTATACGTGATTCCAATAGACCTTCACATAGTAATAACCCTCATTAATCAACTGATATAATTAATAAACACCTACGCACCTGCGATTCATATCACCACGATCGATCAGCTATATATCGATATATAATACATCTAGAAGACTATATCGCTACTGTATGTCTCAGGCCCCACGACTCTTGTCGTACCACTATCTTGACTGATATGACGTATAAGTCTGATGGGTCACCTGAGGAACATCGTAATAAACGGAGTCTATTTATGGCGTATGATGTAGTCCTTATTTTTGTCAAAAAATTACTCGGAATAACACCTTTTTTTAGTTCTACTCTCTACTTACATAAAAATGTTAAAAAAAAACAATAGAAAAAAAATAATCGTGTAATACTAGATAACACCACAAACACCACTTCACCAAAAAACTAAAAATTGTAGAGCGAGTCTCCTGGACACCATCCCTTCCGCACGACCCCGCGAGGACACCTGATAAGTTTTTTTGGCTATTCTTGAGTTCGAGTTTTCTACTCGATATTTATCTGATCACTTTTAGGGTATATTTGCTAAAAAATACAAACAAAATTCGTAAAAATCGATACATGTTTTAGCCAAAAATTAGCGTTAAAAAAGGGTCACCAAGTAGACCAGGAGTTCGGACTGAAAGAGCGTTAGGTTATTGATAGATGATTCAAGTTTTCTACTATATATTACGTGAATCCCCACTTCTGAAAAATTAGCATTCTGAGTATGTTGGAAAAACGTTATATCTTGCATCGGGGAGTAGATTGAGTTTCGTACGCAGAATGTTAGCTACATTTACCTTTGATAACGGTAAGGGATAACTTTTGTGAATGTTAGCAGATTATTCATACGTAAGGTATGTTAGGTTTGATTGGTGTACATTATTCGTTCATTCAAGGTTACTGCTGATTGTATCTTTATGGTAAGGCTTAACTTTGGTTAAATGATAGCAGTTTAATTCGATACGCCGGGTGTGTGTTTAGGACGCTGTTATGTTGCTTAGTTCTAGCATTTACTGAGAGGATAACAACTCTCGTATGTTTGCCAAATTTATTTTTTCCATCGCGGGCTTCTTTTGGGCCGGGGGCTGCGGACCCATTATGAGTAGTTTGGTAAGGTTATGTTTTAAAATATTTTGTAATAATCATTGTACTATGCTTAAATAAAATCATTTTGTTACGTTTAGGCAGTATATTCGTTGTCAGTATGATATTACGGGTAAGGTGTATATGATAAATTTTATGTCAAATATTTACTATGTTAATTTAAAACTGAACTATCCCTGATATGTTAAGAGATACTATGCTTGAAGAAAGTGTGAATATTGGTTACGTTTGTATTTGCAGCCGATAGAAGGTTAGTTACATTTTAACTGTTAAGTGATGGACTTTGTTAATGTTAGCAAGCCTTATTCAAGATGGCTAATGGATATGTTAGTCTTGTGTCGTTTGTATTCATTATAAATCTTAGATCAGGTTTAATATGCTATGCTTAGCTTTTCATTGATGCGGTGAAAACAGTTTGTAAACAGCATTAGCATATGTTATCGTTAGGGTCAGTAGTAAAAACTCTATTTATTTTACTGTTATGCTTCTATAGAAAAATGATACCCGAAAAGTATGACTTGAATCAATAGCATTTCAATATAGCTCGATAGTTTCAATGATCCAATAAGATCATAGATAGGGTGCGGAGGGGAGGGGTGGGGTGGATTGAGTTTACGCTTACTGATTTAGCTGAGGTTTTACTGCTTTTGGCCGTCAGTAAACTATTTACACTTTACCAAATGAATTTTCTTCAAAAACTTATTTATGATTGTTATTAAAAATTTATATCAAGCAAATATGACCGTTGAATCAATCAGATCATAGATCAATAGATCAAAGAGGGATCAATGGATCAATAGATCCAATAGATCAATAGATTATGGAAGCGGTGGGAGGAGAGAGGGTGGGTGATTTGATTTACCGATTTATACTGAATTACTGCTTTAGGGTCAGTAAAACTATTTCGCTTTAATATGATATTTTTATTCAAAGAACTTGTTTTTATTCTATGTTTATACTTGAAATATGACTTGAATCAATAGATCAATACATCAATAGATCAGTACATCAATAGATCATGGAAGGGTTGGGAGGGGAGGGGGAGGTGGTTTGATTTGCAAACTATTACACTTTGATATGATATTTTATTGAAAAAACTTAATTTTATGTTATGTTTATCCAAAACTATACTTGAAATATAACTTGAATCAATAGATCAATATATCAATATATCATGGAAGGGTGGGAGGGGAAGAG
The DNA here is from genome assembly GCA_015478945.1 of Trachelipus rathkii. Lineage (NCBI taxonomy): Eukaryota > Metazoa > Arthropoda > Malacostraca > Isopoda > Trachelipodidae > Trachelipus > Trachelipus rathkii. The sequence goes on from JABUQX010077246.1 coordinate 30,328, forward strand.
TGGGTGGTTTGATTTACTGATTTACTGTTTTACCTGCTTTGGTTCCGGATGATCCAGGATGTAAGTTTTCTAGAAATATTAAAAAGAATAAAATTTTAGTAAAAATGTATATTTTTAAACAAATAAAATAAATGAAATAAAAGTTTTGTGTTATGTTATACAAAATATGACTTGAATCAATAGATCAATAGATCAATAGATCAAAAGATCGATAGATCATGGATGGGTGGGAGGGGTAGAGGAGGATGGGTTTTTTGTTTTACTGATTTACTGCTTTGGGGTCTGTAAAACGCCAATTTTTTACGTTATAAACATAAAAAGAATGAAAATTTTAGTAAAAATAAAATGTTTTAAACAAATAAAACAAAAAATAGATAAAAGTTTTAAAAAATATATATATTTTTTTCTAAAATAAATAAATTTGAAAAATAAATAAAGTTTGAAAAATAAATTTAAATAGATAAAATTAAAATAAACAAGTTAAGTTTTAAAACAAAATAATTTTTTTTAGCAAAAATAAAATAAAAAAATTAAAAATAATAAAAATTTTAAAATAAATTAAAAATTTAATTTAACAAACACAAAGTATAAATATAAAATGAAACTTGCAAAATAAAAAATAGCAAACAAAATATACATGTTTAAACTTAGGAAAAAAATATATACTAGTTGACGTTTATAAAAAGAAAATGAGTTTTAAAATAGAAATTCCAGTCTTCAACCTTTAGAAAACGGGTCATCTTTTATTATGCAATACAAGTGACGACCTGAACATGATTGAACAGAATCTATCATGTGAACAGTCAGGATATTGTATTATTAAACAAATATTTACTAAATTAGCACCGCACGGGCTCCATTACGGGTGCTGGATATGGTTCATTTGCTCCGGAACATGAGACTTCTTATTAATCTTCTTCCTTCCTCCTTCTTCCTTTTATGATTGCCATTCCATGCATTTCTTCTTCTTCTTTATTTTAGTTGAGGACCCCCTTCCGAGGGGGCCCTAGACATCTATTAGGAACTTGAATCCCTCATAATCAAGTTGTACGTCCTTATAAACATATACATTGATACCAATATTGTATTATTAAACGAGTATTTACTAATTCGGTACCGCATCGGCTCCAGCACCGTGACCTATGCTGACTCTGACTCCTTCACCGATTCCTGCTTGCTCCTTGTTTATTCTTCCTCATTCTTCCTTCCTCCATCTTCCACTTCTCTTATACACTCCGTGCATCTCTTCTTCCTTTTTCAATTGGTTTTGGGGCTCAGCCCCAACACCCAATGCTCGTAGCGTCACGTAACATCGACAGCGAGGAGGTTACCTTATAAGAAAGGTGTATATCAAATTTCATCCTTCTACGTTAATTTCCAAGGTTTTGGGGCTCAGGCCGAACATCCAGTGGGCGCAGCATCACGTAACCTCGGCTGCTACGAGGTCACTTTATAAGAAAGGTGTATACCAAATTTCATCCTTCCACGTTAATTCCCAAGGTTTTGGGACTCAGCCCCAACACCCTATGGGCGTAGCGACACGTAGCCTCGGCTGCGACGAGGTTACCTCTTAAGAATGGTGTAAACTGAATTTCATCCTTCTATGTCAATTTGCAAGGTTTTGGGACTCAGTCCGAACAAACAGTGAGCGTAGCAACACGTAACCTCAGCTGTTACGAGGTTACCTTATATGAAAGGTGTATACCAAATTTCATCCTTCTATGTCAATTTCCAAGGTTTTGGGGCTCATCCCCAACACCTAATGGGCATAGCGACATGTAACCTCGGATGCAGCAAGGTTACCTTATGAGAAAGGTGTATGCCAAATTTCATCCTTCTACGGCCATTTCCTATATGGAGGAGCCAGCACCCCCCTCCGGGGGGTGCACGGCCACGTAACCTCGTCATTTTATTTCAGACTGTGAAAAAGCCTCGCACACGAAATTTAAGAACGATTAAAACATATTTAGTGCTGCCGCCAGACGAATGAATTGAACAATATAGTGAAATCATAATGCCTCAAGTAGGAGAATGTTTGAGGCGTGTGTTTTCTTTCACCACTTGACAGAACACAGAAGAGAAGCAGTAATGTTCTGATGAAATTTTTCTCATTGGAAGCAAGCAAATATTCCACAAGCAAAACCTGAATAATTGTTACAGAAAATATTGAGTTGCATGACAATCAGATCCAATACGAAATCCAAAACACAGCAGAATGCATTATGCAAATGAAATGAGTTTAAGAGAGTTAACGACCTTTTGATTATTGCCTCACAATGATGCACTATCAAATAATGACGGTTGAGGGAGATAAAATATTTCTTGCAGCTCTACATAGGCACAATTGATAAAAAAGCTCTTGCTAGAGAAGCTAGAAACGGAAAAGAGAGGAAGATTGGAAGCGCCAACACAACTGAAGAAGATAAGGAGAAGAAAATGTAATCAGCCCGGGGTAGAATGTTAGCTCTAAGTCTACCTACTAAGATACTGCGGAACTCTATACTCTGGTTCGATCCCACAACACGGAGTGATGATGCCAAACCCAAACCTCATCTAAGTGGTACATTGAAAAAAAAAGCGTATTGTGACACCCGATGTGGCAATGACACTGGACAGGACAAAATTAAGTGATCGCAGTGCTTTTATGTTGTTGGCATCCACTGTTAATGCCCTTGGAGTCGAGATGGTTGACGTTGTTTGAGTAGAGAAGACATTGCAGAGAGAAAGAAGCGCTCTTCGCAAAAAAATACCTGAGGATATAAAACAGAGTTTGCAACAGATGTACCATCATTGACTGTCCATTGGGATGGTAATTCATTCTAATCTTTCCAGATATCACTGGTTTCAGAAATACAGAGAGGTTACCTATAGCTAGTATAGCAGAGAGGTAATCAGGAACTCTTAGCAAGTACCTAAAACTTTGTTCAGGATGGGCATTGATATTAGCAAATGCTGTAGATTGTGTTGGAAGATTGGATCTTGGAGAAATATACAGGCCATTGTGTTTTGATCACCACTGCCAGCACATACTGTAAAGCAAGGAGCCTGCACTATAATCAGAATCCAAGCTTGGGTGTCACTCTTAACTGGCCCTGTCGACCATCATATTATGAATAATAAATTGGTATGTATTTGACAAGTTGCCTTGGAGCATACTGGCTGGATCAAGACACAGCTGTTTTAAAGACAATTTGACCATTGGAAACAATATATTAAGACAAATATCAACTCCGTTAGTGACATTTCCAGAGAAAGAGGCAATTGTTGCGTTCTAAACAAACAGGAACTGAAGAAAATGCATACAAGAAAAGATTATGCTGAACTTTTGGAGTTGACTATTATAATTCTTGGAGACGTCCCTCCAAGGTCATTTTGTGAAACCAGGTGAGATGCATCTCGAGCAGATGGATTGGCATGAATTTTATATCGCCATAACAATGGTACTATTTCAGAAGTCAAAGTCAAAATGATAGCAAAGGACCACTGGAGTGGAAATTTGTTCTGTTGGTAGTCATCTTCTATGTGCGCGAATTGGTGTCGACATCATATTTATGAAATAATAATTTCGGATGTATTTGACAAGTGCCTTAGAGCACCTGCTGGACCAGAGAAACAGCTGTTTAAACGATTTCAGACTACTTGGGGTACCTGAACGAGGAGCTTGTGCCTCTCGCATTCTTTGACGATGAAATCAATAATGATATGAAGCTGCAAATGTTTCAAGCTTTAGATAAGTCAGCTGTTGAAAGGCCTTTCAACAGAATAAGTTTGTTATACGGACAGTATTTCAGAATTCACACACGGCAAGTTCTTTACTGTCAAAACAAACTTTCTTCACGAGATTTGTACTACTCTCACACATCATTTCTTCAATCCGATCCTTCAGATGGAGTAAAATGATGAATATCATTAGGCAAAACACTATGTACGAATGAATGTTGTTAATGATATGCCTGGAAGGCTGGTCCTTTAATACAGTCCTTAACATTACCTCATGCTTACAAAAAATGAAGAGCAGCTGGCAGTAATTGTTATATCTTGCAATTCGTAGAAAGCACCAGAATGGGGTTTTCAAAATCACAAAGTCTGAAATGAGAAAGGCACCTTTGGGGTAATTATTAGGTGTACCTTTGTGGATTATGCTACTGGGGATCACGTTTAAAAAAAACGCGCGGACTGTCGTTACCATCGCTGCTAACACGGCCATGTAGTGGTGTGGAATTTTGACCATTCAATCGAAATCTTATAACACATTTTCAGGTTGCCCTTGGCCAAGCCCTAAATATGATTAAATATGGAAGAAATTGAGTGTGCGGGCTTCTTTTTGCAAACAGTAAAACTAATATTAGAAGTATTCGGGGTATGCTCTCTCATTTTGGGAAAAAATTTTTTTGTGGCTGGTCCTAAATATTAAAATATAATATATATATATATATTAAATATATTATATTATATACTATTATATTATATATAGTATATATATATATATATAATATAATATATATACTGTATATATATATATATATATATATAATATATATATATTAGTATATATATTTATCTATATATATATAATATATATATATATAATATATATATATATACTATATATATTATGTCACCGTGCTGGATTACGTCATATGTATCTTAAGACTATTAATGCTAGTCAGTAAACGGCCATACATTGCTGGAATTCTGGTCCAATGTTTAGTATTGGAAGTAAAAAAAAAAAATTAAAAAAAAATAATAAAAAATAAAAAAATTATATCTCAACAACTACAATATAGCTACAGCGAAAAGGAATACATTTTTGGGAACTTCTCCTAACACTATTAAGAAATGTAAAAAAATAAAAAAATAAATATTATTGTTAAAATTATAGTAATATGACTAAAAGGCCTTTTTAGAGACCTTTTTTTGGTTACCTCGTTAATAAATAGACTTTCTATTAAATTTGCTTTTTTTTTTTTTTACTAAAGCAATCACCAAGGGTATCGTCCGCTTCCGATGGCAGGAGTCGGGGTCCTCTCGGAACCTTCGGGATCTTTTAACGGGGTAGGAACTAATTCTCCTCCGGGGAGGGTCTCGGAACCCCGCTCTTTGGTATTGGGTGTCGCGGGGGTTCTTCCGCCCCTCCCTACGGGGTATGGAAACTCCCTCGTCTATGTTCCCGTCGGCTCGAGCCCCCTTGTGTGCCGTATAAAGCAAAATTTAATAGAAGTCTATTTATTTTAA
>JABUQX010077247.1:10000-20000 GCA_015478945.1 Trachelipus rathkii
AGGAACATAAGTTTTTGGTTTAATGGTATGACAATTGAGTATGGAAAGTATGATGAAAAGGAATACTTTTATTGTCTTAGTGTTCATAGGAGATTCGTCTCAGTGGCGGCTGCACCAACGACTCTGCTGTTCGTGGCAAGGTCGAAGTAGCCCCATGTTGTAGAGGGATAGGGATGAAAAATTGGCAGGTTCGTTGTGTTATGTGATTTAGATTGGCATATTTGGAGCAATGGTTTTAATAAGTGTATTGAGTTACTTAATTACGTTCGACAGTCTCTAGTTATTAAAGGATTAAATATCTGTAATCTCAGCGTAATAGTAGACTGAATAAAAATAAAAATTATTATTATTATTATTATTATTATTATTATAATTATTATTATTATTTATTAATTATTATTATTATTATTAATTAGTTATTATTATTATTATTATTGTTATTATTATTATTATTATTATTATTATTAATTTTTATTATTTTATCCAATTTTTATTATTATTTTATTGATATTAATTATTATTCTATTATTATTATTAATGGTATTATTTGATTATTAATTATTATTATTATTATGATTATTATTATTTTTAATATTATTAGTTCTTATTATTTTTATTTATTACTTATTTTTATTATTATTATTCATATTATATATTATTATTAATTTTATTATTATTTGTATTATTATTATTATTATTATTATTATTATTATTATTATTTATTAATTATTATTTTATTATGTTTTATAGTAAAACACCATTGAATCGCTAAAGTATGAAATGAAATAATTTTTACAATTTCTTTATTTGCCAAGAAAATAAAAGTAATATCTTCTTACATTTTTCTGTCGAATCTCTAATAAATAACATTGCAGTTAATCAATTAATAATAATATAATATAATAATAATAATAATAATAATAATAATAATCATAAAAATTAATAAAAATAATAGATTATATTAATAATTATATTCTAACAATAATAAAATAAAATTAATAATAATACAATTTATAATAAGTAATAATAATAATAATCATAATAATAATAAATAATAATAATAATAATAATCATATATAATAATTAATAAAATAATATAATAATAAGTATAATAATAATAATATTATAATAAATAAGGGATGTATGCTTGTTCTTATTAAAATCATTTTTAGTCGTTATTATAATTCATTATATTTATTATTAGTGTATGGAATGAAGTATAATTTTTAATTATTTTTATTGTTGTAAACCTTTGTTTTGCAATTTATGACTATTGTTATTATAAGAACCTCGTTATTATTATTATTATTATTATTATTATTATTATTATTATTACTTATTAATTATTATTTTATTATTATTATTATAATTAATTTTATTATTATTATTATTATTATTATTATTATTATTATATTAATTTAATATAATAATTATTATTATTATTATTATTATTATGAAAATTTCAGCCCAACAATAATATTTGGAATCAGACTTATATGTATATATATATATATATGTATGATATATATATATATATATATATATATATATATATATATATATATATATATACTATATATATGATATATATATATATAGTACTATATATATATATATTATAATATTATATATATTTATTAATATATAGATCAGCGTCTGAATTGCTGCCAATTTGTTTTTTCTCTACAACAAAAAATTTCTTTTGTTCTCCATCCCACTCTTTAAGCCAAAGCTGGCGCCGGAGCCGCAAGTTTTTGGGTGGAGCCGGAGCGAGCCGGAGTTGAATTTTTTGGGGGTGGGGCCGGAGCAGACAGAAAATGGGACAACTCCGGCTCTCTCTAGTAATCACAAAATATCCTCACCTTACAGCAAAGGAAATTCAAGTAAGGGAATTTGTCTGCAGGAAAATTTTATAGAGAATTGAAGCATCAAATTTATGCTTTCGAAAATAAAGAGAAGATTTTAACAAATGATATTAAATATTTCAATGTAAAAAAGGAAAGAATGTTAATGAAAACAAAAATATTTCTGTCGGCCATCTGTGTTAATTCGCAGTTCAGAATCTTTCTCAGACCTGAAGGTCTGATATTAAAAGTTAAGAATGCTTCTATGTTGAATCAGGACATTAAAATGAATCAACACTACTCGAACAGGAATCTGGGTCAGAGTCAGGCAGTTCATCAGTTTCAGGAATTCTTTCTTGTAGTAGTATCCTGTCAGACGAAGATGAAGAAGCCAAATTTGATCGAGAGTGGGGACCAATTGGAGCTTGCAGAAAAGCGATTGGAAAAGATCAGCCATTAAAGAGACCTTCACCAAAAAATGCTTTAGAAAAATAATATAGTAGGATTCCATAATGCCATTAATTAGTCGACGAAAATCCAAAATTTACTGTGTTCGACGCGCCCTATCCTACCTTACTATCAAAAGTCTTTTGCAAGATCCTGTTTACACAGCTGCAGTTTTAAACATGCAAGCCGAGTGTTGAGCGCTAATTTCTATGAAAAGAGTATATAGAAATTTTATCAAAGGATATCGTTAGCGGAATTTCTTGAAGTACTTTTATTTTTAAGAAAAAACGGTTTATTTGTTTTATTATATAAAATAATATTACATATGTTCGGCCATTTCATACTTCGAAAAAGAAATTATTTTAAAAGTTAGGAAGAAAGTAATTTATTTTAATAGTTATTTTAAAAATTTTGGCTTCCTGCAAATCTTTTTTAAATTTAATGATCAATGCAAAATAAGCATCCGCCTTATTTTCAACGGATTTTTGATCTGGAGGTACTCATCAATAGGTGTACTATGGAATTGTTTCTAGGGGACATGGCCTGCGCTTTATCATTATATTATATATTATATAGTTATATATATATATAATATATAGGATATAGTATATATTATTATAGTTATATATATATATATATATTTATATATATATATATATATATGATATTATATATTATCTATTATCATATAGTATATTATATATATTATAATATATATAATATATATATATGTATATTTATATATATATATAGTATATTATATATATATTAGTATATTATATAAAGATTATATCTATATAGTATATATTTAATATTTAATAGTTATATATATATATATATCTATATATATAGTTATATTTATTATATATAATATATTATATATATTTATATATATATATATATATATAGTATATAATATATTATATAATATATAAATATATATATATTATATATATATATATAAATTATATATATATATAATATATATATATATATATATATTAAATATATATATATATATATATATATATATATATTATATATAGTATAATATATATATATATATATATAATATATAATATATATATTATATATATATATATATTATTATATAGTTCTTCCGTTATTGAGTCTGAATATAGACGATACGATCTCTGCCTCATACAGCTGTTGCAGATGCAATAGGTTAAGAAGTTTTGCTAGCCAATCGGATGTTCTTTCCGTATCCTGAATCCTTTAAATATTTCAGAATTAAACTGGGCAGCAAGCCAGATTTTAACAGCGAAAGTGGAAAGATAATACCTAATAACAGATCTTTTTTACATTTGCATGAGTATCAAACTGCACTGGCGAACAGCAAAGATGTGCCCTTGGAGAGATTTAATTTCTTTACATAATGCTTAGCCGATATTATTCACCCTCCTCTGTCTTCAACGGTTCTTTGCTCGGGATCTGTATAAAGAAATCCTAAGATATACATCATCTTTTTCGATCTATTTTGGACTACAGCGTTTTGGAAAATCTCAAGTTACCAAACCTGGAAAGAGTCAAGTTAACGGAGCAACCCAATACCAATTTCGCTGACTCAGTCATACTTGCCAAATTATTTGGGAAGTAATGGTCTCAGGCCGCCTGTTCTGCCTGTTCTGGAAGTCTACAGCTTTCTCAAACTTTCAGTTTGGTTTCCTGCAAAAATCGTTCTAACCCGCGGATCCCTTGTTAAGAACTCGGATCAATCGACATCAGGGAAAACCTTCTCATCTGGTGGATGATGTTCTTGTGTCGTTTGCCTTGAAAAGCGCTTATGGCACAAGAGTGAAAATTGGGGTTCACCTTAAACTCTACGCGCTAGGTGTTCCGTAAGGAACTCTCCTCTTCTTTTTATTAATTGCTTCCGTTCAGACAAATCCATTCCAGGTTTGGTGCTCCTCTGTTTCTATCACGGTCACTTTACTCTGGATGGGTGAAAGCGTTCGCTAGGGCAGAGTGTTTCTACAACTTCTTAAGGTGGTATTATTATTTTGGCTATCAGGGACTCAATTATATTGTTACTTCTATCCCAGCGACAGTCAATTTTTCTCTCTGTATTGACGAGCTGACGCTATACGTTGCCGGTGCCGAGGCTGCTATTTTCTTGAAAGGGTCAACCTTTATAGCTAATGCTATATGGGAATATTTCGCAATAGGGTAATTCCATATTTTTCTCATTTCTCAACGCAACTAAAAACATTCAAGGAGTATATTAGGCAAAAAGGGAGTCGAAGAAACTTGCCCACCGTTCCTCCTTCTCGAGACCTAACCTATATTGGTGTAACCCCTATTCCTGTAACTTCTAGTCAAATTTTTAAGGGACTCATTCTAGATGACACCTAACGTTACGCGCAGCAAACATTAAACTCCCGAAAACGACTTGTCATCGCGTGCTTCACCTATTACGTCATCTCGCCTCAAAACCTTGGAGTGCTGATCGCAAGTCCCTTTCACGTCTTTACACCGCCTTATCCGATCGAAGCTAGTATTACTGGCATTTGCGTAGGTATATGGTCAGACCTTCCACAATCCTAACTACACCTGTTTAGAACTCCATCCAAAACGAGCCGATCGTATTTCAACTGGAGCCTTGTTCCGATCGGTTCCCCCGGGTACTCCTTGAAGCTGATCCGATGTGATATCATTCCTTTCTTCGAAGGGAAATACATCATGTGCATCAAGTTTATTCTCATCTTTCAAACCCCAATTATCTGCTCTAACACACCGATTTCTGCCAGAAATACCTCAGAATCCTCCTTACATCGTTATTACCCATTTGCAAAACAGTTATAACGATCCTTAACTTCCTCTAACATCCCTTTGTAAAAGGTGGTCAATTGTTCTCTGTTATGACAGAGGGATATAGCCTGGGCTTTCCTCCTGCTGCCACCTATTTTGCTGGTCCTGACCTCTCTCTCCAAATCTAGCCACCTGCTGCCCCTTGCTAAGCAATCCAGTTCCTGGCTCAATCCGGCAGTTTCACGGTGGATTTACTATAGTGTTTTACTGACGGCTCTAAAACATTGGACAGTGTGGGTTGCGTCTGCTGTTTTTCCTGACCGCAACCTCTCCTATATCCCTCCGCCCTCATGCTTCAATTTTAATGCAAAATTAATGCTATGAATGACTGCATTATCTCGAATTCTATTATCCCTTAACCAGACACTCTTAAATATGTCATTTATTAGAGACTCGCTCAGCGCCTCCGAATCGCTTAAACCCACTTTCAAACACCACAATGGCATCTCGCTGTACAACAAATTTTCTTCGCTGCTCCATCTCTCGTAAGAAACAACAATAGTATTAATTTGGAGGCCCTCTACACGTAGAGGTATGATCAACGAAATCCTAAGAGAGAGGCCAAAAAGGCCGGCCTCTTCTTTTCGGCAGCTATTCTAGGTAACCGTTCCTGAATGCATTGTCGACAAAGGTGTTCGCCTCCCATCCACACTGATTATTTATAATGTTTCTCCGACAGGATTCGGTCTTACTCTGACAGAGTGCTGGACGATGTGATCCGCGGGGTGGTGAAACTTAGAAATATAAAGCCGAACATTGGTGAGTGGTCTTAATCTCACCGACGAAAACGCTTGCACGAAGTAATACTTGCGCGCCTCCGTTTTGGCCACACCAACTACCTCTGCAAGCCACTACATGTCACGGACCCCTCTTGCGCATCTGTAATTTTTACCCCTTTCAGCTATACCGCAAATCTGTTTTCACTCAATATCATTTCATTTGATTATCCCCAACTGAATCCATTCGCCGGTCGTCATTTTCCTATCTTTAATGGTTCAATAATACCTTTTAAAGGTTATCGCCATATCTTTATTTGAATCGTCTCCCACTTTAACAGTGAATTCTATTTTTCTCTGATCTTCAAGAACTGAAACTCTTCTTGATAACAAATGATTTTGTTATGTAATAACAAAATCATATGTTCTACCATTTGATTTTCTTATTACATAACAAAATCATATGTCATAAAGAATAACATATGATTATGTTTATGTAATTTAGGGACTATTTTAATTATATGTAAGGTCGATTCGTGTTTATTTAGCCTTTTTATTTGTTTTTAATGAATATTCTCTCGCCAACGTCAAATTTTCCCTTTGAAACATTTAAAATTATAATTGAATGAGACACACTGAAAGAGACTTACCGAAAGAGACATACCGAAAATGTGGTCCGCTCCTCTGTAGGCCGGGGTTGGTTCCTAAACACGGAACTCCAAAAAAAAAAAGATAAAATATAATATATATTATATGATATATATATATATATATCATAATATAGTATATATATATATATAATCATTAGTTATACTATATATATACTTATATATATATATATATATAAGTATATATATATATAGTATATTATATATATATAATATGTATATATATATGTACTATATATTATATATATATAATTATATATATATAGTACACTCTAGTGGTATATATATTATATAATAGTAACTATATATAATATATATATATTATATATATACTATATATATAATATATATTTATATATAGTATATATTATATATATATATATATATATATATGATATTATATATTATTATATAATTATACTATACTAGGCTGATAATTGGTTTTTAGAGCGACAACTATCATCAAGTCCAGTATCTCATAAACTACGAATACGCCAGCAGGGGAAAGATGGAATACAGTGCTGGAATTGCTGGTCCAATTTGTAAGGGCGGAAAATGGTAAAAAAAAAAAAAAAAAAATAAAAAAAAAGAAAAAAATATATCTCAAAAACTACATTAGCTACAGGAAAAATGAATACATTTTTGGAATCCTGGTAAATTTTAGATAGGAATAATGTAAAAAAAATAAAAAATAAAAATATCTATTTGCTAATAATTATTAGTATATTGATTAGAAGGCCTAATTTTAAAAGACCTTATTGATGGGTTACTCGTTAAAATGAAATAGACTATGTCATCTATTACATTGTTTGCTTTTTTGTTCTTTTACTAAAGAATATCCCAAGGGTAAACCGCAGAGATGATGGCAGGAGTCCGGGGTCTCTCGTCCTTCCGGGAATACGGGGTAGGACTAATCTCCCCCCTCCGGCGGAGGGTCTTCCCGGGAACCCCCGCTCTTTGGTAATTGGGTGTCCGCGGGGGTTCCTCCGCCCTCCCCTACGGGGTATGGTAAACTCCCCTCCTGTGTCTCCCCGTCGGCTCGAGCCCCCACATTTGCCGTGTAATACCTTTACAAATATATATTATATGATTATGTCCCTGCTCTAAAAAAAAAATAGCCAATTATTTATTTTATTTATTATTTATCTTATTTTTTTTTTTACATTTTCCTAACTAAATTTTACAAGGAATTTCCAAAACATTGTATTTCTTTTCGCTGTACCTATTGTAGTTTTTTGAGATATAATTTTTCTTGTTTTCTTTTTTTTTTTTTTTTTTTATTTTTTTTTACGAGTTTCCTGCAATAAAATTTTTGCCAGGATTCCACAATGTATTCCTTTTTTCCTGTAACTATGTAGTTTTTGGAGATATGGATCGATGATAGTTGTCGCTCTAAACCAAAAATATCATCCATATATATATATAAATATATATATATATATATATATATATATATTATTATTATATATATATTTATAGTATATATATATATTATATTATATATATATTATATATATTAATATATATAATATATATATAATAGTTCAGAGGCGACTCTTCGCATCGTGCTAGAACTCGTTGCCTCAGCACGAGTTAAATTATAGAAACGATTTATTTTTGCAAATTTTCGTAGATGTTAACGTTAAAATTCTCTTATTTTTTTTCTAAAGTTGGTCAAATAAATGAATTATTACATACGCAAAATTAAAACGAAAAAGTAAGAATAACCGGCTATTAAATAACGCTTTTACCCATTAAGAAATGTGCGGCAGTTCATGCCCATATCAGATGGCGGAGACGGCATCTGTGAATTTAGATTGATTTTGTAAATGTTCAATAGTGTAATCCCTGAAATGAACTACAGAAACGTTTGAAAACGAAAACGGTGTTTAGAAGGAAGAACTTATTTAATATATATTATTATATATACTATATATATAATATATATTATATATATTCTATAATATTATACTATATTATATATATATAGTATACTATATTAGTTATATATATAGTTATATATATATAATATATATATATATTATATATAATTATCACTATATGCTGAACCCCGCCCATCGTTCAACGTATATTCTCTTATCCAATACTAAGCTTTTTCCCTCAGTGTTGGGAAAGACGCAACTGTCCAACCCTGTTCCGACCAAGAAGCCGTCTCTGATCCTTCCTAACTATGGCCTCTATAGCTTCTCACTTGTAATTCTAGTCCTAAGATCTTTGCAAACCCTACTCAACTCTCATTTTTTATCATTTGGAGTCTCATTCACTTCTTTCCGATCGCCAGTACGTCTTTCGGCGCTCGAGGTCTCTGGCGATATACGTTTCCCCTATCTAACTGATTATGGTTTTCGTCCTCAGGAACTACGGAGAGATTTGTGTGGCGCTTGACATAATCCAATGGCATTTGACCGGGTATGGCACGCGTCACTGCTCTCCAAGCTCCCCTCCTTTGGGTTTCCTCCTTCTCTTGCTTTTTTACTTAGTGTTATTTTCTTTATGCCTATTTCGGCTGTTGTTGATGGTGCGACTTCTTCTTTTTCTTTCGGAATAGTGGTGTTGCTCCAGGGTTCTGTCTTATGCTTCCTACTTTAATTCCTACTTTTCATGTATGATCTTTCACCTGCACATCTAACTCTATCCACTCGTAGGCCGATGACTCGACCTTCATTTCGTTCCAACTCATTTCATTTCTGCTCCCTCTTTACTTCTAGAATTGCCTCTCGTCCTTAATCTTTCCGATTCTATCTCCCTGACCTGGATAGAATTTCCGGGTGGGCGTTCGTCTCAACCTGTGAAAATTCCATTCTTAAAAACCAACTTTCTTAACAAATCTCCCTCTTCTAAGAAAACTTCTAAACTTTCCTACTCTTTCGACGGTTCTCTCCCTCTCCCTGTTGACAATATAAACATCCTTGCCCTTAACATCAACAAAAAAATGTCTTGGAACCTCACATCACAACGGCTTGCTTGGGCCCGGCTCAAAGTAACTGGGAGTTCCTGTTTAGGCTGCGGACTTTTTTTCCTCTTCTCAGTTGCTCCTGCTATACAAGGGCCTTCATTCGCGCCTTGTATGGAGTACTTGTTCTCCTTATATCTGGGGGTGGGCTCTGGTTTCACCCGGCTTTTGGATAGGGTCAGTCAACAGACCAAAAGGCCTTATATAAACTGTTTCTACACTTTTCCAGTTCTCCTTGACCCTCTATCTTTTGCCACGCGATGTTGGTGCTTTATCTCTTTCTATAGTACCGCAGCGGCAGGTGCTCGAGGGAACTTATCACTGGCGTACCACCACCTTTACGACGCCTCGTAGCACAAGGGGTGCTGTTCCGGCGCATGAGTTTTTGTGTTGATATTGGTAAGCTCCAGGCTTGTTCGCTGCTGTGCTTCTTTCTTTCCTGACCACCTGTGTTTTGTGGAATTCTCTTCCTTCTTCTGTGTTTCCTGCTGAGTTTAATCTCTCTCACTTTAAAAGCCTGGG
>JABUQX010077247.1:22500-32500 GCA_015478945.1 Trachelipus rathkii
TTACAAAGTATGGAGGCAGACAGTTAGATTTTGAAAAAACTTTGGCGGTACAAGTGTATAAAAGTATGTGGGAATTCGAATGAATATACGAATAATGGAAAATTATTAAAATATATGGGCGTAAGAGATATTGTATATAGATTATGACCGTGTGGAAAAATCGATCCATTTTTTTTCGACAATTCGATTTTCAAATGCTTTTCCTCCCCACACAAGAAAAGAAGAAAGAAAAAGCCTTGCCACATCAACAGTAAAGTAACTAATATTATATACAATAATATATAATAGTAATATATATATATAGTATAGATAGATATATATCTATATATATATATATATATATATATTATATTATATATATATATTATATATATACGTAATATATTATATATATATCAAGGGACGTTTCCTACAAAGGTGCTAGGTGTGGACAGCACACACTATAAAAGACTAATTACTTTTTATTACACTTTAGGTATAGTTGAGAAATATGCTGTTCAAATGAAGATAGTTTGGTACACACAAATTATTCAAATAAATATTTAAAAAATAAATGCTTTTAAACTTCCAATTCGCTTATTTTACACAGTTACCGGTATCAGAAAAGAAGCATTTTCAAGTGCGCTAAAAATTTTGAACTCCCTATTTTCCAATGCGCCTATGTTATTTCACGACTCGCTCTCTCGCTGCTTCGATTTTTCTATCTCTTGAAAAACTGAAAGTGTCGCTGACAACTAAGGGCATGGGTTTTTGCTGG
This sequence comes from Trachelipus rathkii, assembly GCA_015478945.1. Lineage (NCBI taxonomy): Eukaryota > Metazoa > Arthropoda > Malacostraca > Isopoda > Trachelipodidae > Trachelipus > Trachelipus rathkii. The sequence continues at coordinate 23,258 of JABUQX010077247.1, forward strand.
CATAGAGATTTATAATATATAATATATATATATATATTATTATATATATATATATATATTAGTATTATATAAGGTATATATACTAGTTTATAATATATTATAGTATTATATATATATAGTATACTATATATAATATTATTTATATATATATAGTATATTATATAGTATTATATATTATATGTTATATTATTATATAATATATATAATATACATATATATATATATTAGTATATATCTATATATAATATATATAGTATATATATATTATTATATATATATATATATAGTATATATATAGTATATAATATATAATATTACGTTTATATATATATATATATACTATATATATATATATATTTATATATATATATATATATAATTATATAATAATATAATATATATATATCTATATTATATATATATATATATATAATATATTATAACTTTTTCGGGTTTAAGTCCCTTCCGTTTAGGGTATGAAACAGATTTTGTTAACTATACTTAGATTTAATCCGTGTATACTTACAGAAAACTTATCATAGCTCAACTAACCAGGTATTCCTAAATCAAAACCATTTATATAGTAACTAAGCTAGTATATATATATTATATATATATATTATATTATAGATATATACTTATATATATATATTAGTATATATATATATATATATATATAGGTAGTATATATATATATATTTATCTATATATACTTATATAATTATAATTATAATTATTATATAGAATATATATATATATATATATTATATATATAAGTATATATATTATATATAGTTATATATATTATATATATATATAATATTATATATATAATTTATATTATATTATAATATATATATATATATATATATATATATGAGTATATAATATATATAATATATATATTATATAATATATTGGTAAAGAGTTACTTAACGGCTACAGCGTAATAGGTAGAATTAGTAAATGTTAGTGTATGTTCAATACGTAAGTTTAAATAAAAATAACCAATTTTTAGGATCACAATTTTTATGTGGAGAGAGGGATGAAATTTTTTTTTGGTTATTGCTATTTAGTTTCTTGCGCGTTGATTGAAATTGAATAAAATATATAGCAATGAACGTGAGTGAAGCGTCCTCCACACTTGATTTCACTTTCCCCAAATTTCTCCCACATCCGTCCCACCTTCCCCCCACCTTCCCCCAATATTCTCTTTTCAATGCACATATTCATACACTAATGCGAACACACACACACAAACCACATACACCTACACCTATTACCTACACAACCTGCATAAATATATAAATATATATATATATATTATATATATATATATATATAATATATATATAATATATATATTATATTTATATATATATATATATATATAGTATATATATAAAATCTTCTGTGACTCATATTTAAAATGAGTTGACTGCCGTCATGAATGGACGCACCAAAAACAGAGGGGAGGAATTGAAGAGAGGACTCAGAAGAAAGAAATTAGAGAGAATGACTCAAATCTGCATGAGATAGAAGCAAAGGCTTGGAAATTTACGCCATTAAGAAAAGAATAAGTTTTCAAGATTGAATAGAAGGAACTGAAGATACTGCGGTAGTTTACAAATTTAACTAAGTAGCCTGATTTTGAAATTTTAATAAAATTAACTTCGGAATAAGAAGAATATATACTAACATAATTAAATGAAATGGTGAAGCTCCAAAATTTTTAATATCAAATTCTTTTTCTTTAAAATATTCATTTTAAAAATTAATAACTGAAATTTAGATTTACCATCCTCTTTGAAAACTCTAAGTAAAGGGAAAATATAATTTGAATCATAATAAAAACTATGTAATTAAAATTCTTGTCAAAGAAAGTATGAATTCACCGCCGAATTGAACTGATATATAAAAGGAGGATTTCTCGTATTGAATTGTGGATTGATTTGGAGCTGATATTCTTTTTTCCTATTTTTCTCTTCCTTATAAGGATATGAATTTTAATTGCGCATTTTGGTTATTATGAAGATTTTGCCCTCGTACATTCAGCGATCGGCTCGTATAGGTCAAGAGGGGCCTAATCAAGCACCAAAACTGCGTCCGGTAGCTCGCTTGTTACTGGCACTCAGCCCAACTAAGGAAGACCCAGGTTCGTCACTGGTCGGTCGTGTTTGTGTGAGCCATTCTCTTCTTGGCTCCGTCTTGCTCAGACTTTAAAATTGGCACCCCCTCCTCAATTAGGGTTCTGCCCGTGAGTGGTGATGTTAATGTATTTAAAAACCAAAAAAAGAAAAAAAAAAAAAATTTATCATATATATATATATATATAACATGGGTATAAGTAAAGTAAATGATGCAACGTAACATTAATTAAATATAACAACGTTTTCTTCGTCTTCTTGCATGAGGAAAAATATGATAAAAAAATAGATCATCGGAAAAAATATCGATTTTTTTCATACGGTCATAATTTATACAATTACCTAATAAGAAAAATAATTTGCTTCATTTAAAACAAATTAATGATCAAAAAATGCAAAAAAAATTACCCGTAATAATTTTTATATTAAATCTTTTAGAGTAAGAAGGTTTATAAAGTCATTTGTTTTTATCTAAAAGAAACCTTGGCAGAACTAAACTATGTTTGTTTACATCACGTGTTTGTTTGCGTCACGTGTTTGTTTGTATCACGTGACCATTCCAGATTTGCAGCAGAGAATATTAATTAAAGATTGAAATTTCTTATAAGCCGGATATAGAGTGGAACATTCGTAGGACTTTTCTTTCTTCTTCTTCTTCTTCTTCTTCTTCTTCTTCTTTTTCTTCTTCTTCTTCTTTTTCTTTTTCTTTTTCTTTTTTCCTATTTTTCTTTTTCTCTTTTCTTTTTCCTTTTCCTTTCCTTTTCCTTTCCTTTTCTTTTCCTTTTTCCTTTCTTCCCTCTTTCATTCCTTGCTTCCTGTTATATCATCTTTCTTTTCTTTTCTTATATCCTGACCTGCTTGTTACTTCTTCTCTTCTTCTCTTCTTCTTCTTCTTCTTCTTCTTCTTCTTCTTAGAACAGAACATAGAACAGATTTCTGTTCTAAGACGGTGATGCTTCAACACACTGAGTAAGGAAAATAATCCATGTAAACAAAATTTCAAAATCACGCCACTTTGTAGGCACTGATGTGTGTATTAGCTTTTAGAAACAGAAAACTGTTCTGAGTGAGCAAACTCATGTGTCAGATCCAACACAATAAATAAACAAAAATACTTATCAGCATTTTGTTGCTTAGAAGCAGATATGCTCTAAGTGAGCAGCAAACTCATATATTACATTGAAATGTGGTAAAATAATATACCTTACTTTTCAAAAAGTACATAACATATTTGTGTTTGTTAAAAAACTCTAGTAGAAAACACACAATGAACATTTTTGAAAAGATCATAAAACAACCTAGCCTTGAGTGGACTGTAAAGGCTTTGCTAGTCGGTGTTCTGAACTTCTTCTTTCTTTTACTTCGTTCTTCTTTTCTTCTCCTTCTTTTTTTTCTTTTCTGTCTGTTCTTCTTTCTTCTTCTTCTTCTTCTTCTTCTATTAATTTTAATAGTTAGCTGTGAAATTTTTACTGGACCATCGTTATTTATGCCGCTCATGTAACGGTTTGCAAGTAGTATATAAAGGGTCTAAGTGATGTGTAGTTGCTGATTTTATTTTTTGCCAGTTGTTGCAATTTTTCCTTTTATAGTTACTCATAATAGTTGGTATGAAGTGTTTATTTAGATTGAAATTTAAGCCTTGACATCGGCTTATTAATTTCCCTTTTTTTTGTTTTTAAAGAGATTGCATATATTTTTGAAGGTACCTTGGATATTTAAGCTTCATTTAACAAATGTTTAAGTTATATATATGATAAATAATATACATTATAAATATATAATATATTATAGCTTATATATATAGTAGTATAATATATATGTATATATATATAGTAGTATTATATCTATATATATAGGTTATATTAATATATATAATATGATATATAGATATATATATGTATATATATATATAATAATATATATAACTATATATAATTTAATATATATATTATATATATATTATATATATATATATTAGTTAGTATAGTATGAGATGACTATATTTGGAGAATGAAATTAAAAACTAGAGAAAATCAATGGAGTGAGGAGAGTATAAAATGATAAAGGAGCTGAGAAATAATGGTAACAAGAATTATATATATAGGTATATATGACATGTGTCATGTTCTTCTACTGTATATTATAGTATATGTATAATGTATAGTATATTATAATATAGTATTAATTTAAGGGTATATATATAATATATATATATTATATATATATAGTTATATTTTATATATATAATAGTTATACTATAGTTTATAACGTCTATAGTATACGTTATTTATAATTATATGTTCATGGATAATATAGTACCTTGATATATATATATTATTTAATAATATTATATCATAGTGATTATATGTATATATATATTGTATAAATATAATACTATGTAGTATATAGTATAGTAGTATATATTATATAATATAGTATATATATATATATATATATTATTATATAATATATATAGAGTGTATATATATATATATATATAATATATAATATATATATATATATTATATATATATATATATATATCCTAGGTACAATTTAGTATAATTTATCAATATATATATATATGACCTATAGTATATATAGTATTATGTCTATAGTATATATATTATAAGTATTAGTATTGTATAACTATCTATATACGTAGTATATATGATATATTATCTATATAGTATATAATGATAGTATACTATATACATAATTGTTTCATATATATATATAGTAGTTATATATATAATAGTATAGTATATATATATATATAGTTATATATAATATATATAAATATATATATATATATATATATATAATATCTCCCCAGTGGGGTAAAGGCCAGTGCTTACCAAATTCTTACTCAGTTTTTTTGAAAAATTAATAAAATTCAATACTTATTTATCCTTCTAGTGTTTACCTGACATAATCCCTACTTTAGAATATCACAATTCACCTGATTTTCCTGCTCTAAATGTACGTCAACGTCATACATTAGCTGCAGTTCTATTTTTGACAGGAATATTTCTATTTTTCTGTATTATGTATCCCCTTTTTTTTTTTAATCTGGAACATTTTATATTAGATTTTTTTTTTCATGTATCTTAATATTGTATTTTATTTATAGTCTGTGTTTTCTTATTTTGAACGTTAGGTTTAATATATTAAATAAATTTTCTCAAAGCTGCAACATATATATTTGGATTTAATTTTAATATGATTTAATCTTTATTTTATTCATATCTCGTTTTCTTTTGCAGTGGTTAACAATTGATTTTCTTTTAAGCTGTAACTTTAATAATTTTATAACCGCTTTCTTTTGAAAATTCAGAGTTTAATAATTCTATTTTCTTAAGAAATTTTAATTTTATTTTTTTCTGTTTGTTAACTTTTTATTATTTCAAAAATTTTTATTTTACACCTATTTTTTTTAATTTTAAGTGTTTTTATATTTATTTTATAAGGTTTATTTTAAATTTTTTTGAAAAATTTATATATATATATTAAATTTGTTTTTTTTCTTTTTTAATCTTATTTTTCTCGATTTTTTTTTTTAAATAATTAATTATTGACACTAAGAACATCGTAAATTCAATATGTATAGACGCCAAACCACCCACCCACCAAACTGGTTATTATAATATTATTATTATTTTTATTAATAATAATATTGATTATTATTATTTATTAATATTATTATTATTAATTATTATTATTATTATTATTATTATTATTATTATTATTATTATATTATATTATTATTATTATTATTATTATTATTATTATTATTATTATTATTATTATGTATTATTATTATTATTCTCATTATTATTATTTTTACGAGCACTTATTTTCATTATCAGGTTAATAATCCCTATTACATTTGTTGTTGTTCATAATATAATTATTCTTAAAAATTGCTAGCAATTGTCAGTAGATCTATTAATTCCTGAAATTACTAACCATTACTATGGGTTATCCCTATAATTATTATAATTTTTAATTATTGTTACTATAGCGTAGTATGATTAGTTTATGTATTTTTATTATTAATTATTTATTATTATTAAATTATTATTATTATATTATTATATTATTATTATTGATTATTATTAATATTAATTATTATTTGATTATTATTATTTATTATTATTATTATTTATTATTATTATTATATGATTTTTAGTTAAATATTATATTTATATTATTATTAAGATTAATTGTTATTACATTGCTAATATTTATGTATCAATAATTATTAAAATTGGTAAGATGGGTTACAGTTAATTTTCAAATCCTAAACCCAGTCACAAATTTAGAATTTAAATTATGCTTCGTATTATATTTGGGTGTCAAAGGACAGAAGACTGTGTTGGAGTTAGTAGCCCCCTTTCAGAAATTGTATATCATTAAGTATTGTATTACACTAAAAGCTAAATATTATGCACTTATGTCAAAACCTAAAACGTAATTTTGCATTTTCGCGTGATTGGAAAATTTGCGAATTGGAGATTATTATTTTCCTTTATTATTATATATTATTATCATTATTATTATTATTATTATTATTATTAAATTTTTTTTAGTTTTTTTTTTTTTTTATTATTATTATTATTATTAATTATTATGTATTAATTATTATTATTATTATTGATTATTATTATTATTATTATTATTATTATTATTATTATTATTATGTAATGTGTGTGAAGCGAATGAGTTAATTTTTTTTATGGTTTGTTTTGTTTGCAAAGAGAAAATACTACTCTAACAAATTCCAGGATTGCAACAAAGACTCAAAGACCACTTGGGGTTTAATCAATAAATTATTCAACAATAACAAAAAAAAACTCACAATGTATAAGAAGAATTGAATTTAAACAATCAGTTAACACCACAAAATAAGGATCGCAGACGGGACTAAACGAATATCTTCGTAAACACGTCGGTAAGCAATCTTGAGAGACAACCCTAGTCAAACTCATTACGAAACTTTTTCTCCCAGACTAAGCGAGTCTCATTTTTCTTTATTCCATCCACTGTCCCGGAGGTAAAAAAGAAAGGAGATCGCCGGATTAAAAAACAGAAAAATACTATGATGTTCATTCTTATCGCCCAATCTATCCTCAAACTTTCGTGCCGACATAATAGCCCAGCCTTTGAAACCCCTTGGTTCAGAGTGAAGGATGGTGTTGACAGGATTTTCCCAAATATATTCAAGGCAGCAAAAGTGCCCTATACCTAAAAAAAGAGACCTTTGCCTAGCAAAAAAATTACAGACCAATAGCTATCACAAACGATTAGTTAAATATTTGAGAAATTAGTTTTTAATCAGTTAACAGAATATTTTATATCACCAAATATTCGTTAATGATTCCGATACTTTGTCATTGCGCTATGAACTACACGCAGAGTTGAAATAAAGACATTACTTAACCGAAAAACTGTAGAGAAATATAGAAAATAAAGACTCCCTCCTGCTATTATTATTAGATTTCACGAAAGCTTTTGACATGATTGATCATGGCTGTAGTAAGAATCTTCTGACTGATACGCATAAGTGGAAACAAAAAACAAAGAAAGGGGGGCCCTTTTGGGGAAGGGACAACTTAAATGGTTTAAAGCTACTTAAAGGAGAGATCTCAATACGTAAAAACTAAATGAAACTTATTCAGCCACACTTCAAACATCAACCAGCGTACCCCAGGGCTCAATTCTTGGACCGTTTTTATTTTACTCTATATACAAATGATCTGTTCAACTCTCATGACACCTTTTCAGTCTCTTTTGCTGAACGATACTCCATTTAATAAATGGCAAAAAATGCCGGAGTCCCTCTATCCGTTAGCAACTGACCACATTAACAAACAATAATGAATGGATAGATGCTAATAAGCTATCTTTAAATTTAAATAAAACATCTTAGCATAATTTTAACAACACTACCAAATTCGCTTTAAATATTAATCTTAACAATATACGAACTGAATAGGGGCTGCAAATGCAAATACTTGGATTAACAAATCGATTTGATAACTGACATTTAAAGAGCATATTAACAACTTAGTTAGCAGACTGTCGAGATACCTGTATATGCTAATAAAATTAAGAAATTTTATACCACTGTACAAGCTTTGGAAATTATACTATTCACTAATACACCCTCACTTACTTTACTGTCTTCCTATCTACGGTACCACAAAGTAACTCAGTAATTCACCCTGTTATAGTAACACAGAAGCGATTTATTCGCCTCATTAGCAATACAAGAGACTTTTACAGCAATACACAACCATTATTCAAAAGCCTAAAGATATTGCAGTTTAAAGACTTGCTAAATATACATCACTCCTGAAAGAGAAACATAAAATTATCCATAACAATGCATTTGACTTCTGCTAGCAAATTTTCATGCAAACCAAGCAAGGCCGCGTAGCAAAATCAAAAAAACTCACAGCAAATAATACTTACATCACAACACGCTCTCCTCCTTCTGTTAGATAAAAAAAGCATTGCCGGGACAAAAAGGTATAGTTTAATTAGCGTAAATCGAAAACAACTAAAGTGTCCACAAGACTTAAAAACCGAATAACTCTACCAAATCTTTTACTAAAAAAGATAAAAACGTATTACCTTTTAATAAATTTAATAAATACTACATTAATTATAAAATACGACGTAAAAATCTAGCTATTACCTTTAATTACTTATTATTATTATTATTATGACTTATAGTTATTATATTATTATTATTATTATTATTATTATTATTATTATTATTATTATTATTATTATTATAGTGCATTGTCAGAAATATGAAGCTTTTCCAAATCGGATAATTGGTATTAACAATATTGCACTCTATATTATTATTATTATTATTATTATTATTATTATTATTATTATTATTTATTCTTATTATTATTATTATTATTTATTTTATTATTATTATTATATAATCATTATTATAATGTATTATTATGATTATGGTTATTATTATTATTATTATTATTATTATTATTATTATATTATTATTATTAGTTAGATTATTATTATTATATTTATTATTATTATTATGATTATTTATTAT